>CM056388.1:26271451-26325710 GCA_029718625.1 Synaphobranchus kaupii | reverse complement strand
GCTGTTCACGCTCCGATCATGCGCTTGCATCTGAGCAGCAAGAGCCCGTCTGGAATACACCCCTCCCCCTCCCTCACGCCGAAGACCCCGACGCCATTTTGGACAGGAAGGCGCAGGGCGCTACGCTATGTGCGCATATAAGCCGCTGAAATGCGAACCGTAAACCGTGAAGAGCTAGGAGTAGCTTTAACGAGTTTGCGCGCGGGTGGCGGACGTGGGGTACAGTAAAGCTAATTAATTTAATTACTTTTTTTTTAAAACCCACAGGCGGGACTGAAAAGGCTTGCAGGGCCAGTCCCTGCAGCCGGTCAGAGTTAATATCTCCTAATCGAGTCCAGTAATGAGCTCCCATCATTTCATTACTGTATTCACTCCCTGAGAAGAGGAGGGAATCGAAGACTCCCCCTTCCGCAGGGCTTCCTCGAACGCACCGATGACCGCACGAGTGTACACAAACGCGTGCGCGAGCATACAAAAACGCCATCTACCTCGCGTTCTGCACACACGCACGCACGGACACGCACAGGAACGTGCGCTGTAAACATATGCACACACACACACTAACATGTCCACACAAACACACCGTCTCCCTTCCCCCTTACACACACACAGTCTCAAACATACAGGAGCACTTAAAATATCTTAAAAGTCTGTGTAATGTTTAAACCTGTAGAGCAGGGCCCTGCCTTTGCACGCACGCACACACACACACACACACACCACACACAGTGGTATTTACACTATTATTATTCAGACATACAGAAAGAATAGTGAAATCCCCCCCCCCCCCCCACACACACACACACTCCAGCAAACACAACGCGCAGGCACGACGGCACGCACGCACACACGCTCTAGGAAGCACACACAAACGGCAGGCAGTGTCTGGCTGCAGTGCGGCAGATCACTTCCAAATATAGAATTAAAAAGCTGGCGGTCTGCAGGGGGAAGCGCCACAGCTCGCTCGCCCGCCCGCCCGGCCGCCCGCTCGCTCGCTCGCTCTGGGGGGACGGCGGAAAAAAGAAAGAGGTGGCAGCGATTAAACTGTCACTCAGCATTACACGCCGTCACCGAGATGATTCACATTACCGCTCCTATAAAAAGAAGCAACGGCACTCCCCGTCAAAGAGCCTTTTCCTCCCTTTAGCACGCATTATTGTCTTTATACTCGCTACACACTGCCCACTGGCCGCTATAGAGCGGGGGGGGGTGGTTTGGGAGGAGGGTCAAATGCCACTCCAAGCGGGTCGTGAGTAGAGTAGGCTTATTTTTATAGCTCACACTGCTCCGTAATGGCTTCATTAGCACAATCGCATACTCATTTTTTATTTATTTTTATTTTTTTAAAGAAAATGCAGCACACCACACATGTACTCCACGCTAAAATAATTTACCACCGAACATTTTTGGAAATGTAAGTACCGTACATGTCTGCTACTAATTAAACGATTACACAAATTAATCCAAGGTAATTAGCTGGAACAAAAACTGTCGTACATAACTGCCACAGACTCCCCCACGACCCCCCCCCCCCCCCCCCCCCAACCGCCACCCCCTCAAGGAACTGAGTTTGGCACCCTGTAGGTCTGTATGCCATCTATGTAAATGAATGAGGAAGCCTCAGCAGTTATTTATAATGGATGTATGGAGCTGCTAGCGGTGTCCGGCCCCTCATCTGCAGACACAGGGTGTAACAGGTCCAGGAAGTGCAAAAGCCATTAAATGGTGCCGAGGCCCATGTGAATGCTAATATTTACTGAGATGTGTTAAGACACAGAGGTACAGAGAGCTGGAGGGGAGGCATGTGGAAGTGTGAGCTCAGAATGGGTCACATTCACCTCGGCTTATATAAACACTCACACACACACACACACACACACACACACACACACACACACACACACTGCACAGTACATCCCCTCATAGATTACAATACATCTCCCCCTCTCTGTCACACACATAAAAATACAAACACACACACTGTACAGGACACACACGCACACAAACACACATGCAAACAAACACACTGCACAGTACATCCCCTCACACACGCACACACACATTACAATACATCTCCCCGTCTCTGTCACACACACAGTCCACCCCCCCCCACCCTTAAACACGCATGTACATACGCTCTTTATTTCCCCATCTCACACACACACACACACACACTCTCTCTTTATCTCCTACTGTACAGACACACACACACACACTCTCCTTCTTTCTTTATCTGCTACAGTACAGACAAGACACACACGCCACCCACACACACACACACACATACACACAAACACATGCAAACACACACACACACACACACACACACATACACCACACACATGCACACGTACATATATATGCAAACACACATACACACACACACACGTACGTACACATACACACACAGTGTCTGGGGACTGGTGTGTCTCTTAGGGGCGTGCTCCGCCCCGGCGGCTCCACTGGAGCGTCCCTCACCTTACACACGCGGGCGATGCGCGACACCATTGTGTTGTCAAAGAAATCAAACTCCTTCCCCACTTCGCTGAAGAAGAAATAAATCTTATCATCGTCCCCGACCACACTGCCCTCGGGCAAGCTCTCCTGGAGGTACGCCGATCCCACGAAAGCAGGGTCTGAGTGAGCAAGCACAAAAACAGAGCGATAGAGAGAGGGATGTAAATCGGAGGAGAGAATGCCAAACATTGTCTAATAACCGTAGCAGATTCTCTAAGCCTTAGGTCAAGGACAATCTGAAACCACCAGTCTTAAATGTGCGATCCTTGAGCCTGTGGCTGCAGATGTACCAATATGGGCCAGGGTACAGGTTCTTAAGGGACGATCTAAAGGGGAACATGTCTGCGCTGGCACGCGTATGTAACACCGGCACTTTGCTTGCGTTAGCCCTGAACTGAGATCAAAGTGCAGACGGGCCTTAATTGCTGGCGATTAGTGCAGAGTGCGCCCACGTCGGCCCGCCGCTCTGAGACTGTCTGACACGCATGTCCCTGCAGCTGTTGGCGCTGTCCCCTTTCTATGTAATGAGCTTGTCTCTCCCCCTCGGCCTGCGTGCGTTAGGAAACGCTGGCCTAATGATTCCTGCTCTCACGGCTTATGCTCACAGCAGGGATAAAAAAGAAACGGCTGGGCCACTCTACAAGAACTGGAGCAATCGAAGAGCCAGCACTGCTCTGTTAGTATCGCTTGGTCTGGGTATAACTGCTACGCTAGTATTGTTTAGTCGGGGTAGCCTATAACTGTTTCGTTAGTACCATTTGCTCTGTGTATAACCACTCTGCTAGTAGCATTTGCTCTGTGTATAACCACATTAGTAGCATTCTGTGTATAACCAATCTGTTAGAAGCATTCTGTGTATAGCCACTCTGTTAGTACCATTTGCTCTGTGTATAACCACTCTGTTAGTAGCATTCTGTGTATAGCCACTCTGTTAGTACCATTTGCTCTGTGTATAATCACTCTGCTAGTAGCATTTGCTCTGTGTATAACCACTCTGTTAGTAGCATTTGTTCTGTGTATAACCACATTAGTAGCATTCTGTGTATAAACAATCTGTTAGAAGCATTCTGTGTATAGCCACTCTGTGTATAATTGCTCTGTGTATAATCACTCTGCTAGTAGCATTTGCTCTGAATAGCCACGCTGTTAGTAGCATTTGCTCTGTGTATAACCAATCTGTTAGTAGCATTTGCTCTGAATAGCCACGCTGTTAGTATAATTTGTTCTGTGTTTAACCACTCTGTTAGCAGCATTTGCTCTGTGTATTCACCTTGAAGCCAGTTGAGTGAGTTTTCAGTCTTCAGGGCGGGTCCTGGGCCCAGGCTCTTGGAGATAATTGGTTCGTTGCCTTGGGGGGAAATTGCTGACTGTGCCGGCATACAGCTCTCCATCTGAATGGAACAGGGCACAGAAAATCAGGGAAGGGAGCGACGAACGTTCATCACCCATAACCGCTTTGACGCGGTAAACCGAAATCCTGCGGTTCGACAACCTTTGCCAATGCCATCGCTACGTCACTTACCAACCATGACAGCGGTGGATTTGTACTCGGGGTTGAAGGGGCAACGGCCTCGGCCGTCCTCCGTCACCACGTCCCCGGCGCCGCTCTTCACCAGAGAGAAGTCTGAGGTGTTCTGGGAAATGACAGAAGCGGTGAGATCCGCAGCAGAGCTGGGGACAGACAGCTCTATCATGGGCCACGCCTCACAACTAAGCCCTCTGCTTGGTCCAGTGGCCCATCCACTCTGCAGGCTGGAGGCGGTCCGAGATCCCACTTCGCTAGCCCTAAGTCACTCATGGTAGAGTAATTGCACAATGTACACAGGCTAAGGCTCAACAGTTAAGGCTGCATGTTCAAAGGTTAAAGGTTAAGTCTTAAATGTGAGAGGTTAACAGTTAAGGCTTAATGGCAAAGGGTTAACAGTGAAGCTTTAATAGCGGACGGTTAACGCTTAAAGCTTTTTGGTTAACAGCAGGCACTGGGACCTGTTCTCTGGCAGTCGAAAAATCGATGCCGTTGTTCCAGCGCGGCCCCCGAAACTCGCTACTCCCAGCGCCCAGGGTGTCGGCAACCCCTTGTCCCCCCCCGCCCACTCCGCTTCGCTTCCCGACTCCGCTATCCTTCTTTAAGAACCTCAGAGCCACCTGGTCACGCTCCAGAGAGTTTAAAGCGCACAGCTGCGGTCCCAGAAGCCCGTTTCGAGGGAACAGAAAGGATTGGTCACACCCTGACACTGAGCTTATCCAAGAGCCGAAAGCCTTCGTGTAGCACGCAAAACGCCTCTACAAATCGCGCTTCGTGCATCTGCGTAGTAAGTTCGGACGCAGTCGACCCTTGCGTCGGCTGCCACTGTATGCTAGTCACAGAGAACGACAATTGTACGTAACGTATGTCATAATGTCGTCCTTCATCAAGCTTGATAATGACTTGTAAAGATGCTATAACATGTTAATAAATGCTCCCTGAAGGCTTTAGGACTGTACACTTTGTGCCAAGTGTGACCAAAGGGTTCAGGGTTTTGGGGTGGAGCAAAGGGGGAAGAAAACTTCAGTGTTTTTATGGGCCGGCTACGGGGCGGCGGCCGGAAGGGAGGGTTCGGCCGCCGCCGCCCAGCGGGGGAGGGGGACAGGGCGGGACGCTTCACTTACGATGTAGGCGCAGATGGGGGCTGAAGGCGTACGTCCCGCACACGTACAGGTGGGTGCCGTTGAGCCGCAGCAGGATCTTGACATAATTGAAGCAGTCGGTCTGGCTCGGCGGGAAAAAGAGAAGAGAAGGGGAAGCAAAGATGAAGAGGCGCAGACAAAAACAAACCACGTCAGCTTCGGGGAAAGCAGAGGAATAAATCTCCACATAAAATACGGCGGGATGTCATACAGAGGCGGAGAAAGGAGCAGTTTATCAAGGCTTTCGCCCGGGCGCCACGTTCCCATAACTCAGTGCACTCCGAAGGCGCCTCGGCTCTTATCTGGACACGATATTCACATTGGTCGAGAGAGAGTACGATTAAAAAACAGGGCATTTCCACCTGTCTGCTCCATTACCCAGGACAGATCAATAGAGCTATGCGCGCCCTCTCTCCGTCTGTACCATCTAGCCAAGGGACAAGAAGGGATGTGTCACAGCCAACCGATCGCTCTGGCAGAGAGGGAAAGATATCTTATGTGCGGCTCTAAATATAGATTCTGTAGGCTCCATCCTGCGCAGTAGGAACAGAGCACCACACACACACACGTCCTTTTCCCTTCTCCATTGTGTGCCTCACACTCCGCTTAATGCGTTTCCTGGGCAGGGCCGCAGAGGTGAGCCCGTCCGCGAAACCCGCCAGGCGTTCTCCCTCAGAATATATTCGGGAGGCACGTTTTTTTTTCCACAGCGCCCGACGCGTTCGGCGTCCCACAGCGTCTTCCACGCCGGCCGTTTCATAATGAGGTTACCGTGGCGACGGCGGCGGCGTCTCTCACCTGCAGGTCTTTGCCTTTGAATCTGCACTCCTCTCTCTTTTTCTCTGGAGTGCTCCACGTCAGCTGCTCGGAGAGGGGGGGGGGGGGGGTGGGGGGGGAGGTTAATGGCCAAACCAATTTGCCATAGTGTGAAGTGGTACAGCTGAGCATTGCTCACCAGTGAATGCACAGATCAATTCCTTTTCACAGTAACTGAGTGTAAGTAGGTCTGTGTGTGTGGGTGTGTTCTTCTGAGAGCCTTTGTGTGCACATACGTGTGTGTGTGTGTGTGTGTGTGCACATGATGTTCATTTTTAACATATTAAAGTGTCCTGCAATAGACCATTGACATGTTGTTATATGTCGTGAATTTGCCCAAAGCGCTGTACATTGTGTGATAAATAGCCAAGGCTAATTTCTAACACTTGTCCACAGCTGAGCTTTGACGACTGGATGTTAAAAAAACACAATACATAATATGAAATATTCAACATGACACTAAAGATAAAGAGGAAATACCTCAAATAAAATTACAGTGATACGAGACTTAAGCAGCATGATCACATTTCTGATTTTGTTTCAGCCCGTCTGGCAGCTTGTTCAAACGTGTGTGTGTGTGTGTGTGTGTGTGTGTGTGTGTGTGTGTGTGTGTGTGTGTGTGTGTGTGTGTGTGTGTTTTGGCTCATGCATGAGTGCGTGTGATTGTGAGTTCACATCTATTTGCATGTGCGTGCATGTGTGTGTATGTTTGAATATGTGGTTGCGTATGTGCGTTTGTATGTGCACGTGCAGAAAAGTGCTTAGGGGACATGTGAGCAGCTTTCAGTGAGGACCCGCTCAGAACACAGACAGACGGATGTGCAGACACTCACGTTCCTCCGCAGCTCGCCGCGGCTGATGTCGGACAGGCTGAGGGCGAAGAGCGCCTCGCGGGCTCCTACGTACAGCGTCTCATCCTGTTTACTGAGGAGAAGGGAGGTGTAATTAAAGACTCCGTCTACAGAGAAGCGCTTGGATGACCTCTCCTTCGCATCTGGAGAGGGAGAGAGAGAGAGGAACAGAACAGAGTGTCCTTATTAACGAGCGGCAACTGGCCCGTTTCTACAGCCCCCGCCCTTCATAAAGGCACGGACAGCAGAGAGCCCAAGTCCCTGTGCCCCCCGCTAGCGGATGGCGGGTGGAATGGCGGTAAATGACTTTCACGGGGGTGGGGACCCCTAGCGGGTCCCTGCAGACGGGCTCACACAGCAGAGGAGAAATATACGGCAGCCGGCTCGATCGTTTCAGGCACCCTCCCGAAACTCCCTCCGATC
Organism: Synaphobranchus kaupii; assembly: GCA_029718625.1. Taxonomy (NCBI): domain Eukaryota; kingdom Metazoa; phylum Chordata; class Actinopteri; order Anguilliformes; family Synaphobranchidae; genus Synaphobranchus; species Synaphobranchus kaupii. The sequence continues at coordinate 26,318,436 of CM056388.1, read as the reverse complement.
GATCATGTTTTTTCAACGCTCGCGATGTAATTAGCCGGTCGAACTCCTCTGAATATGAACTCTTCGGGAGTCCCTGATGTCCCGCGCGTTCGGGCATTGGAGGTTCTGGTTCCGGCTCAATTTGTACAACGTCATAACATGACCCAGCTGGGAAGGCACATCTGGAACCGCGGTCGGGCTTGGTCGCCCGCGGTCAGCCTGTTAAATCAAGACACCTGTCGCGGATGTGCCGTCTGTCAGTGTGTGCATGCCTGTCAGAGCATGTACATGTGCGATATGGAGCATGTGTGTGTGTGTGTGTGTGTGTGTGTGTGTGTTTGTGGTCACCAGACTTTGTGCAAAAATCAAGGCAGATGTTAACCAGCCTAACAAGAAGCACTGTCATTAGCGAAAGTGTTCCTTGGGGGAGTTTATGGGTTTCCATGGCAGCTGGGTTGCCTGACAAGGAACGCTTGAAAAGGGGAGGTGGATTCGGGGGGGAGGTTCTGGAACTACTTTACCTTGCATGACCTACAGAACAATGAGAGTGGAGCAGCTAAAACACCTGTAATGCCTGTAACACCCCAGTAGATTGTCGAACCCCCAGAACACACAGAACACGCGTAATTCCCATGACACCTGCAAAGCTTAATGTGCTTGTAAAAACCGTAACGCTCACAAGGCCTCTAGCACCGGGGCACTCGGGGTCACAGAATGGCTAGAAGAGCACACCCTAAATCTCTCGTTAGATTGACAACCTTTTCAATATCACACTGTTTCCATCTCGGTCTTTCTCTGTCTCTCCGCAATTCAATTCAAAATTCAATTAAATTCACATCAGCTTTATTCGCATGACGAATGCTAGGCGCTGTGTTGCCAAAACACACAAATAATGATACGAGCAATGTAATATCAAATAACACAATCACAGCCCTCCCTCCCACCTGACACGGGACACAAATCAATGGCTCCCCTGTGGGCTCTGTCAGGCCCATCAGCTCATCTGCCAGTCTGCACAGCTCTGGAAACACAGACACATACGCCTGTGCTGCTGGCCACAGGAAATGCCATACACAGCCACTCCATGCCTTCAGCGTGGAAATAATAATATTATTTCATTGCTGTTATTATTATTTCATTGCTGTTATTATTATTAGAAGAAGAAGAGGAAAACTTTATTTGTATAGTAACTTTATTTAAAGTTATTTGTAGCCTTAACAGAAAGTTCTTCACAGAAAACGTAATAGAAATACAAATCTCATTGGGCGGATCAAGCACACTTGTCAGACGCAGATACTTCTACCTTGCGTTTGGTCTACATCATTTAAACAACCATGCATAATCCAGGTTTACGGTATTACATGATACAGAAAAAAAAAAAACACCCAAATCAAAAGCCCAAAGCACCTGTTTCGCGAGGTTAATAAATTGCTCCTTTCCCTTTGGCTGCATGTGAAACGCACGCGGCGGCATCGCCCCGCCAGCATCGCCCCGCCAACGCCCGTATCCCGGGAGAAAATAGGCGAAAGGTCTGCGGAAGGAGCTCCCGTCCCCGGGGGGGACGCTGCCGTAGCAACGTGGCAGCGGGAGACGTTATTACGAACAGATCCTTCCACAAAGGCGCTAGTTTGAGGGCCAACCCACGCTGGCGTGAGCCGCTACCGCGCGGGACCGCGGGGGAGGAGCGGAGGGAAAGGTAGCGCTCACGTGACTCGGCGCCGTCCTCAAGAGCTTTGGGTGAACGTGCGGTGATTTACAGCGCGGGCAGACAAAAGACCTGAGGAAAAGAAAACAACATGGTTTCGCTGGGCTCGGAGCCGACTGCAGGGCATTGGATTTGTGATCCAGAGGCAAATCACCCATTACTAGTAATCTATCTAAACGATTATTTTATATACGTCGCCCAATATTCCCATCTTAAGTTTTTATTGGATAGTTTCCATAAGGAAAACTGCACCGTCGTGATATTTCACTTGCAGAAAATATAGAAATACACATTGCAATATATTTTGCGGCAGCTGTGCACGAATCTTTGAATGCGCTAAGTCATCACGTTCTGGCTAGTGATTCAGCTTATTTTCCCATTTATCACTGGCAATTTTCATTTTCACAAAGTATAGACGCCGCTTTAAAAGCCCACATAGGCCAAACTAAATAAATCTTTGGTCCTGTAATTTCGTTTCTCCGCCCAAACAGTTTCTTTGGCCCCCAATCTCGCGGCCGTAAACACCGCCATTTCAGCAGCAGAAGTGTTTACTTAGCGGCTGCAGGCAGTCGGCTAAAAGAACACAGAGTGCCTCTGATTGCGCGTCGCTGACCCTTTCTGAAAGCAGCCCGCTAACATCGCTTACCGGGCTCGGCTTATCTGCTGGTCTTCTGTTTGTGCAGCGCGCTGGCCAAACTGACTTCCATCGCTGTTTACGGCCAAAGATTTAAACCTGACAATACGCACCCCCTCAAATGAAAGGATAAAAAATATGTTGCCTTTTACGACTGGACGGCCTTATCGTACGGGGAGGGGAGGGCTGAAGCAATCCAGGACAGCTGCAGGGAAAGCCACATCTCGCACAGCCATTAAATAGCAGCTCTCCCAAATCTTACAGAACGCCGTATCTTTCCCTACGTTTAGAAACGAGCCCCCATCTGGAGCCAATTAAAGAACTGCAGTGTGCTTCTTACAGGCCCGAGAAGAACAGATGTTCACGGGAGAAGAACAAACAAAAAGAGAACAAAATCAAAGATCTGTACAGTAATAATTGTTGGATTGTTCTGAGCTTTCCTGTATGAAGGGTAGAGAGAGAGAGAGACAGAGAGCGAGAAAGAGACAATCCACACCTCTGAAAGTGCGTGGTGGTAAAAGCCTAATCACAGAGAGTCTCTATGTATGTAAAAATGTGTTGGATCAGTTCCTATCCTATGAAAAGTCTTTTAAAATGAAATATGCAATGAATAACACAGCACCATGTGTTGACACGTGTGGAACACATGCTTGCCATGAGCTTTTCCCATAATCAGGAGCAGATCTGAACCCAGCTCCAGCCTAGAAGAAGGCAAACGCAGTCTGGCAGTGCGTTGGAACACCATCTCGATAACACATCGCCCGGGCCCTTTGCTTTTGTAGCAGCACACCAAGGGCCTGTCACGCCGGGATACTTCCCAGAAGCCATCATTACGGGGTCATTTCGCGCCATCCTTCCCACGAAACGCAGCTATCGGAGAGCTATTTTAGTGTCTGCGGTGTTATTGCTCCCTGGGTCTGAGGTCGGCTCACGGGGGCATCTCCATGACGACGGGCCCTGACGACGCAGCTGAGTGCTGTGGGAAAGAGCGTTGCTGGTTTGAGGGGCGGGGGGCGTTGTTGCCCCTGGACAGTACAGGCATGCTATTGCGGACCAGAGTCAAGATAGATCAACAGCCCCAAATGTCATAATAAACATTTTGTGATTATCTTTACTGAAGCAAATCGCCACAATTCTTATTATATAAACATAAATGTAAACAAATAAATAGTCTTTTAACATTAATCACTAACTCATTAGTAACTGTTGCTAGTGACACAGCTTCCTTATTTACTCAGCTCATCCTCATTCCTGCTATCTAATTACAAACTATCTATTTTATACGCCATTCAAAAGGATACTGAGCAGTTATTACTGGCCTGTAAGCTAATCGGCAAACTTTTTAATGGAGCATTCCATTTTGTGATGCTGTTGAAAAGTTTGTTTTTCTGCACTCATTCGGCCTCTACACATTTACCAGGAGGTCTGACACATCAGGACTTGTCTGTCTTCTCCTCCTTGAGTCGTACCCCCCCCACCCCCCCCACCCCTCAAGGCTGTCAATGGAAGCTTCCTGCCCAAAGTGCTTCCTGTTTTAATCACTGGGACACCCTCACGGAACAGCGCCATAAGAAGGACAGGCAGGGGTGCCAAGGCTGATAAACATTAGATTAAAGGAACGGGGCTGCTCGGAAGGCTTCAGCGGAGGCCGAAGATGAGGCTTTTCTCAGAAAAGCAATCAAGCCACGCCATGCCATGACCCTCGCTCACCCCCGCCTCGCCTGTCAAATTAAATATATCGCAGAACGAGGAGCAACAATTGAATTTCCAGCCATGAAAGTGGTATGGAACAGGGGCATCAATTTTCTATTTTATTTATTTTTTATTTGGCACCCAACATGGGGCTGAGCGCATCCAATTCCCACCCCAGTTTGGAATGGCAATCGTCCGCAACTGTAGCTGCGTACATTGTGCGTGCGAACCCCGACAGAGCTACTGGACGCAGTCGGCACTGGCACGGTCCGGATTCGATCCGAGGCTGTGAGGCTCATCCATGCACCACAGTGTGGTGCCTTAACCGAATAAGCCATCCAGCTGCCCCAGAACAGGGGCATCAATGAGGCTTTTGGAAATGACAGCTAAAGGTTTCCTAGTCACAAGCATGGCTAGGAGGCCATGTGCCACACCTCACTTTAACGGCTGCCCGTCTCCCGAACACTGAGCCTGAACGGCTGTAACGGTGGGAACATTCCCAGGTTCCACGGTCAGCTGCCGGCCAGCCAGCAGGGCGGCGCTCTCCTAGTGCAAGATGCAGCGAGGGGACAGAGGGAACTATGGGAAAACTGCGCGCCTCACATCAGTAAAATTACCACACAATTAAGCATTATTCCAAAGGCACCACTTGTTAACAGACTGTAACAACCGCCCTGCTCGACTCCCTAATCCGTTTAGGGGAGAATTAATTATGCTGCCTTTTAAATAAACTTGCTAAATTTGCTGCAGCGGGATTTCCCAGTCTGACGGTCGATTAGAGGCAGAGGGAGACTGGAAAATGCGGAATAGAAGGCAATCTGGCATTAGACATCAAGTTCAGGAATAGAGTGATGAATGTATGAGTTTAGAGTATCTTATTCGAGCAAGGAACCTCACGACACAAAGCTAGCACTAGGGTTGTGCTTACTTGGACTTTCATTAAAGACAAAAGAGATCCAAACTGTCAATGGCAAGAAGTACAAAAAGATACCGCTTGACTTTTGTTTCGCTGGAACCAGGTGTGCTCCCATTGTTCCCTTTGGCGATGATGTCACAATGACATCGCTATTAAGTGTCAAATCCCTGACAGCTTCTCGTTGTTTATCAGAATGCGCTTTGTCTGCTCGGACGGCGTTTTCACTTAACGTCTGTCACGCCAGCCCAGCAGCAAAAAAGGAAAGCCCTTCTCTCTTTGTTGAGTGTAAAGGTTGGCCAGAGGATCCCTTTGGCGGGCGCATTTGATGCCCCGTACCCAAAAGACCTTCCCTAAACCCGTCCCAGGTTGCGAGAAATGCGAGCCAAGTCAGACGGCTACAGCCCGTCCTGAACAAAGGAGCCGCTGGCGAGGGGAAAAAAACAGCAGCTGGAGGCAGCTGAGCACCGCCTCAACACCGCAGACTTTCGGCGACTGGACTGCGCTTATCTCCCCCAGCGAAGAACGCACCTCCGCCTCCCAAACGCAACACACACCTGGCACAGCGCCTCCTCCACCTGCAAAATCCCAGCTAGCTTTAACCAGCTTAACTTATGAAGTCTATCCAAAAATAAAGACCCCCCCTCCCCATATATCAAGCAGGCTGCTTGCCTGGGCCTCACAGTGGGTTAGAGCAGGTCTCTGCACGGTGGACTCGTATCCTTCAACATCAGCCGTCGCGGAGTTGGCGAACGCCCATCGTGGTGGGGTTTCGACTCGGGTTTCTTCAGAAACAAAATGCAGAGTGGCCTGCGCTGCTAATGACAGCAAGAGGGGGGCAGCGCCGAGCCAGCCCTGCGCTCAGTCACTACCGTAACCCGGGGTGTTGGGGAATGAGGGGGGAGAGCCTGGATGAACAGCCAGTACAGTAGCATCTGCCAAGCGTCGGCAAGCGCGTTTAGCGGCTCGCGCGGCTATGCTAAGACCGCACTGGCAGCAATGAAGACCGCCGTCTCCCAGCGGCTTCACGGCAGGAGACTGCTGCGGCACCGCGCGGGCCCCGTGGTCCCTGCCCGCGGAACAATGACTGCAGCCCCCCCCCCCCCCCGCATCCATGTAATTGACGGTGATTACGCAGCTGGGCTAGCAGGGGCGGTTTGTTAGCAGGCTGCTGCAAATGCCTCTGCGTGCGCACAAGGCCACAGATTACAGCATCAAAGCCTTTCTGACAGTACGCATGGCTAAGGGAGGTAAGCGATACCTGGCTGTAATGAGTGTAAACAGGGGGGGATATGTAATGTTTAGGGGTGTCTGCGCTCTGAGACTACGGTGATAAGCACCTTACAGGGAGCGTGCTGTGGGAGATGGCGCCCCCCCCCCCCCCCCGGGGTTGGCGTGTTTGGCGGCGCGGCACCGGCGAGGAAGGCTGGCGGCCCGCGGGACAGGCAGGGGCAGGACGGAGCGTGGGAGGTATTGTAGGCGCGAGCGCGCCTGATTCGCCCCAGGCCAGCCGAGGATGGGCATCATTAGGGCTGAGGTACGAACTGATATCCTGGCGTGCATTGCTGTCTCTCTCTCCCCCTCCCCCTCCCCCTCCCCCTCCCCCCTCCCCCTCTCCCTCTCCCTCTCACCTTTCTCTCGCTCCCCCCATTCTGTCATTCTTTCTTTCTCTCACCACCTCCCCCCTCTCTCTCTCTCCCCCGCTCTCTTTCTTTCCCTCCCTCCCCCTCTTTCCACCGACACAAGGCCCCTACTCATCTCCCTCTTTCTCCTCCTCCCATCTGAGCCCTGCGTTCAATTCTGTCAGCATGCAGACACCAGACTGTCTGTTAATCTGCCCTATTAACTAACACAGTGCTTGCTTTTAACCTGCCCTTGCTTTGCCTACACATGCACTGGGGCAAAGATGTGCTCTCTATTATTCAGCTCACCTGGTCGTCCAGGGACCTACATTTCGCCTACATCAGCTGAGCTGCCGCAAAGTTCAATCTGCCAGACCTATTTTCAGGGGCTTTAGCCCCCCTAAAATGTACTGTAGTCATCGACACTCCAGAATCATAACACACACAAAAAAGTCAGGCGCTAGGAGCCTGGGGAGGCTTAATCTAGTGCAGCCATTGGTTAGAGTGCAGTGTGGTGCGTGCACGGAGCCGCGTGACCGCTCAATTCAAATGACCGCTACAGAGACTTGGTTGTAGTATGAACTTTCCAATGCTGCTGCAACAAGCACTAGTACTTGAGCTCGATAAGTTTGATAAAAACATAAACTACTTAACTTTAACGGAATTTTAAATTAACAGTTAGCTAACGTTAACGTTACGAAGGCGTTTGCTCCATAGGTCTGTTCTCAAGTGCTACTGCTAGGCTGGATCCATACCATGTAGAAGATCCAGTAAGTAAGTTCAAACTACTTATCAATTGTAGCCTACACTTTCCACTATTTAGAGTCATATGTTAACCTGCCAGAGTCTACGATGTGTAAAATAGACTATATCAAGTATCAAGTAAAATCATGCTTTGATTCTTATTCTTATATTGTATGTATTATGGGTATAACTGGGTTGAAAATATGACTGTAAACCCCTTATTTTGGTATAAAAAGGCAGGAGTGTCTTCATTATAGCCTATGGGAACCATATTAACGTTAGTTGCTGAAACCCCTGGCTCCTATCGCCTATCCAGTTCCTATAGCCTATAGCCTAACAGTTACTAGTTCAAGTTTTAGATTTATATGAGATAGCCTAACTATAGTTGTTCAACTAAAATGCCTAAACGGAATTTGTGAGGCTTGCCTGTTACTATCATCACAGCTAAATAAACTTTAAAACGGAACTCACTTGCTGCATCTGCAACGTGGAGCTACCTAGCCTCTCTGGTATCATGTCTGCAGTTGGCTACTGCGATAGCCTGGATAATACAGACAGATAATAGTTTACAGTTAGCTACATAGGTAACTTATTTGACTCATAAAATTAATAAGTTTTGATACAGCTACAAAACCCCCCAACATGATTCCCTGCTCATGAAGGGTGATCACAAGTTAAAATTCAATCAATGCGTACATGAACATTTAGATGTATGCTATGGAATCTGGTTTTTAATTGCAATAAAAAACTAATCGCTGGTTATATTTAATCTACAGGCCAGGTCTAAATTAATTCCACTGCCATTGAGACAATTTGCTATATAAGCTGTCAAACTAGAATAGGCTACACATCGTCTTTGACATCACAATGTGTCGACCATTGCCGATGCCGATAAATTTTAGTTAATAGACGATGGTAGGGTATCGTACATCAGCCCAACCCTATTGCTATATATAAAAAGCAATTTAAAGAAAATCTTTTGCAACAACAACTAAATTATTTATTGATTTTAGGCAAACGGGGAACAACCATTTTGTGACTGCGTTTTTAAAAATGCATTTCTCCTGGGGGTGCATGCCCCCAGACCCCCCTAGTAGAGGCTTAGCCCCCCTAAACATATACCTCTGGTGACGCCCCTGGCTCTGACAACATGACCACAGAGCCGAGCTGGTGGACCGTGGACCAGACTTGGGGTCACTACCATTTAAAGTCAGTCAATCCCAGAAGTGAATATAAATCCAATTCACTGATTGCAGAAATCATGAATGATAATTTTTTTCCAAGTCATGAATTTAGTTTATTTCCTGAATTGACTTACTCAAAGTGGAGACTTGTGGCGCAGTTTGTTGAGGAGAGTTAGACTTTGCCAGGGCCTAACAATACAATTGGGCTTTCACATCTGGATTAAACACGGGTCAACACCCCACATCCCAAAAAAAGATCGATGTACTGCTGTCCTGCACACATGGGCACACACAGTAACACAAGCAGAAAGAGACATGAGTGTTAGCACAGTGCTAACTACCCTGCCATTGACTGGCTCCTGTCAGTGGAATTGCATGGAGTGAGGATAATGATGAAATATAGATGAGCAGTGGAACGGTACAGGCATGTGTGTGGGAGCAGGGAAGGAGAGATGGAGGCGGGTATGAAAGACAAATGGAGGAGATGGAAGAATGGAGGAAGATAGGAAATAGAAGAAGGTGTACAAAGGCTTTTGGGTAGGGACAGGAGAGAGTGAGGAGGTATACCATAATGAGGGCTGTCGTGAAACCTGTGTATGATTGGGGAGCCGTTTCTTGGTCCAACTCAGCGTGTGGCTGAAGGCAATGACCGCACGACTCACAGGTCACCGTGGTGACGCTGAGAACTCAGGGAAGCAATGCTCTAACTTTTTTCTAAAGCAAAGGCAGGGGATGGACTCTAAGTACAAGAGATGCAGTGGGGTCCCTGAGAAATCCAGGCTGAGAAGGTCTACGGGGAGAGAAATCCACCACCTGATGATGAATTCAGGAGGTGGAGAAGGGTAATGAGACGTCGCATGATAGCTGTACTAACGGTTTTTTGGGGGGTTTTTTGGGCAAAGGAATCTAGGCTGTATTAAATTCCTCATTTATAAAGAAAATTGTTCCCAAAAGTTCCCAGGCCTGCAAAGTTGACTGCCGCTATAACTGAACAAATACATACACACACACACAACTACAGTACATCATTTACAAACCATATGCAAATCTCATATTTCATATTTTATTCATTTATACAGCAGCATGTTTACTGAAGCGATGTGTGTTAATTACCATGCTCAAGGTGACAACAGCAGCACTCCACCTGGGATTCAAACTAATATACTTTGGTTTACAAGGCAAAAGCTTTAGTTACTCCCCCAGACTACGCAGGTGACAGAGAATTAGACTGCGGATCTCATTCTGAGATAGCTCATCTCGTTTTTCTTTACACAAGACCAGCGAGATGCCTTGCAGGATATGATCTTATGACCCCTAGTTTTCCACACACTCTTCAAATATTTCTTGCTAAATTTGATTCCAGGCCGTTGCAGAAAAAAAAGATTTGAAAAAAACGTCTCTCTGTGTTGACTGTAAAGGTTGGCCAAAGGATCCCTTGGTGGGTCCATGTACCCACAAGACCCAAACACCTGCAGAATGGTTGAAATATATGACATGGCATCCCGAATTTGAAAGCTTTCGAGCAGTAAAGGGTTCTTTCTTTCTCTTTTATAAAGGCTTGTCAAGTATGATTTATAGCGAGTTCTCTGGGTTTAAAAAAAAAAAAAAAAGGAATAAATAAATAAATGGGTCCTGCTGGCAGCAAGAAAAATCAGGATCAGTGCAATCCTTTCATCGCAGAGTGAAAATACACCACGACGAAGCAACTACTGAGCAAATCCAAAGACTACAGCCCTATTAGCATCATAACTGCAGACTACAACACACTCAGGCAAAATGGCAATGCCACGGGGTATGCTGTATACCCCTGCAGCATCACGGTTATTAAAAGCCCCATGGAAACGGCGTCTTCGTGCTGTTATACACGCGGCCACGCTGGGTTACCTCAAAGGAGAGGTTAAAACAAACGTCCCCTGAGTGCACTAGTAAACACTGGAGCCTTTTATCTTTTCCTCTTACACTGTGATCCTTTTTTTTCAAACCAGATGTTCTTACACATAATCTGAGAGGCCGTAAATATGCCTCCCTCCTGTCTGAGAACAAAAGGTCCACTAAATAAAAAAAAAATTAAAAAACAGGTTTCATACACTGTAATTGTTCTGAAAAAATGTAGTTGTTTTTTGTTTCAGCTCTTATGTCTGGGTTTTGTGGACGGCGATGGGGCGGGGAGGGGGGGAGGTTCTTTCACAGCTAGTGTGCGTGTCCTTCCTCTGGGGTCTTTCTTGTTGGCCGTCGGAGCGTGCCTAAAACCTCACAAGCGGAGCGCCCGACCTCCTAACCCCAGAAACCGCGGCGCGAGGGCGCGGCCGCCGGATCAGACACGCATGAGGGCTAACGCGGCCGGCGCGCACAAGCATACATGCTTGCGCGGTAGATTTATTATCTCACTGGAAGAGATTGTCATCATGATTTATTTCCTCCTGAGCGGCCGGACGAGCCTACGCGTTCGGCCCGCGCGACAAGGACAAAGCAAACGGAGGAACGCGCGCGCCTCCTCAGAGCGTTTTCAGCTTCGCCGGGCACGCCCTGCTACCAGCGCGGCTCTGAGCTGGCGGGGTCGTATACGCCGTGGAGATGTTTGCCGTGTAACGAGCTGTTCCAATGAGCATGTGCTACTGTAATTACATTCAGGCGCCTTATGGAATTGTCTGCAGTGTGTGCTCGAGTACATGAGAAGGGTGGAAGGGACATCCGCAAACTCCCCAGGCTCTGCCCCCCCACCCCCCTTATCGGAGAGCCAACTGTGAGAACCAGGCGAGCTCGGTAACGCAGCACACATCGCCGTTCATTACTAGATTGGGCTGGCGGGGGAGGAAGAGGAAGGGGAAGGGGAAGTAGATAGGAAATCTTTCCAGAGAGAGGTCGCGCCTTACACTGCTGATGGAGGAAGAGCTCCTTTACAGAGGAACTTCCTGCACAGGTCGCAGGGCTGTTGAGAGGGGGAGGGGGAGGGGGCTCAGGGCTGGGAAATGTCCCCCCCTCCCTCTGCGCACCCCGACCCCCAAGGCGTACCAGTAGCACAGAGCATCGCGTGAGACGGGGCCGAATTCAGACCGGCATTGGGCTGACAGTGCTTTGCACATGAGTGAGCTCTCAAATCGCGGAACCCGCCCCTGCCTCGTTCTCATCAACATCGCCGTAATACTCACCATCAACATTATTATGAGCAGTGGTGTTTGCTTCACATCAGCGTTCCGAACCTCCAGTGCAGCACAGCCTTGCGTTGCTGCATCACACACTCCCCATGCCCCTCACACACCCCACCGCACTGTCTGTTAAATCGCTAAATAGCCGACTAAGCAATTAAGATAAAGAACTTTGCACAAAAATAAAACTGCAATACCACCCAACCAAGGATTTCAGCCTTAATTCTTCTGCTTATTGACCATCGTACGGGCTTCCTGCATTTACAGGTCGTGTTCCACGGCTGTACCACAATGCGGTCATATTCAGTAAGCAGGGGACAGATAACAACATTACATTACATTCGCTTGGCAGACGCTTTTATCTAAAATGACGTACAAGAAGTGACAAGCTCTATTCTGCTGAGGATTGCAGGGTCAAAACCCAGGAGGGGCACTGTTGTTGTGCCACTGAGACAGGTACTTAACCCAACTTACTTCAGGTAAATATCCAGGTGTGTAATTGGATGATTTTTAACAATGTAACCCAGGTAAAAATCCACAGATAGCCTGCTAAGCTAATAGGTAATGTAATTTATGTCTAATGGTAAAGTACTGGTTCTTTCATTAATTCATGGCAGAGCAAGGGTTTCTTTGGCCAAACAGTTAATGCACAGACTAAAACAAATGGATCAGGATCAGCGCAATCCTTTCATCACAGAGTGAAAATAAACCACCACGACGCAACTACTGAGCAAATCCAAAGACTATAGCCCTATTAGCATTATAACTGCAGACTACAACACACTCAGACACAGGCAAAATGGCAATGCCACAGGGTATGCGATATGCCCCGGCAGCGCCACGGTCATTAAATGCCCCATGGAAACAGCGTCTTCGTGCTGTCATACACGCGACCACGCTGGGTTACCTCAAAGGAGAGGTTAAAACTAACATCCTCTGAGTGCAGACAAAGTGCATAATTACCAATGGTGGATATTCCAGTATCTACACCTCCACAGAAAGGTGTAGATACTTTGTTTCAAAATGCCATAGCCCCGAAGATCCACAAATCATTCAAATCAAAGTTATTTATGCCAATGGTAAGAGGGGGGCGTTAACAATCATTCAGGAGCAGAAGGCATTTTTGGGCTGCGTGATTTATAGTTATATGTGTTTTTATTTTTTAACTGGTCTCTCATTGTGCTGGCCGGCAGGTGGTGGAGATTACCTCTTGTTAATGGAGGAGGCATTCGTGTTCAGACCGGCAAAGCTTAAACCTGAGGCTTGCATGACCCATTTTAATCCCCACTGGGGGGTCTGGGGAGCTCTGCTGGTATTTTCACAGCCAGGTCTGACGGGAATGATGGGTTTCCAACGCTGCCTTCAGCTCGGTAGTTTCTGTGCAGAACACTGAGTCATTTCTAACTGTAGCTAAGTGCCTCGGGATATAAAGGTGAGATTGAAAATGGCAATTATATGTTTTTCTGTAGACACAACGTAATTGAAGAACTTTATTTTCTTTACATTTTTTCCAGTTTTTATTGCTTGTTCTCTTTTTATATTTACTTTAATTTCACTTTCAGGCACTCCAGAGGTTTTACATACCCGGCTAATGAAGAGAGTCAATGCGTAGGCTTTGAGTAAAAGGAAAAAGGACAGAGTGTGATTACCCTGAATGATCATTATGAGGTACTTTCCCTTCTCTCACTGAATTCTATTTTTCGAGTGCGGCTCTGCACCTGTCTCAATTAATGTGCTTTTTGACTCCCTCCCCTGCACATCGGCGAATTAACAAACCCGTTACGCCGCTCCGCTCAATCACCCTTACTTTTCCCTTTTTCTGACGACAGTCTTCCTAAAATCGGGACTGCACGGTTATAAAGCGCAGAGCTCAGGGTTAACAACTGCAGGGTCTGGCGGGCCTGTTTTCAATAAGCCGAAATAAGTCAAGTACGCAGGTGAGAAAAATAAAAGTGCGCGATGAAAATCAGCCCTTTGTGTTTCTCGCCATGGACTGCATTAGTTTACCCGGCATACAAATTGTTGCACTCGGGTGAACCTCGTAAGTGCCCCCATTAACAAATGAGAGGCACAACAGGGTTCTGTTGCGCAAGACCAAACCAACGCTTGCAGATGCCTGCGCCCCATTGTTCTCAGTGACTAACAGAGCAATTCACCTAATACCTTTGGAATTAACAACAAGCCACTAAAACCTGCGCCAACCACTCTAATGAGTCTGATTTGAAGCCAGTGAACTGTTAAGAAGCACTGTGCGGAGCGCGTGGTAAACAGGTACGAAACAGCCCGGGGGAGATTTAACGGGTGTCGTACCAGGGAAACGGCACAGGCCAAAACATCTTCAACCTAGTGCCGTTCGACAGAACGCCTCACCTGTGTATGTCTATCGGAGGGATGTGGTCCACAAACATGCTGTTTCGTAGCTCATGTCGACATTCACAACACGGACGCCGACCGCTTGCAACATTCACAATTAGGGATTTAAAGTGCACTTCGAAAATGTTTTCTGGAAAATTACCAAAAGTTTAAAGTTTTAACTTGGCGGTCAAAATGGGGCCTTTTTTTTCTTTAAAAAGCACATTATTTTATAATTAACAGGTGAAAGTGCATTACTGTGGCCAAGTACACACCCAATCAAAGGTTTGCACTGACAGTGGCTGGTTCAATTGTTGGTGAGGTCCCACTAATCATTCTCCCTGGATTTCAGCTTCTCATTAAGCCCACAGCAAGGCAAGCGACCTCTGAATTGTTTAGTGATGTAGACGTAATGTTGCGTTTCACCACTTCAATTAGGTAGCCGTACAAAGCGCCCTCGAAGCCCGCATTGGAAAGGCCCCGGCAATTGGTTTCCTGTTTCTCAACAGCCCTGCGGGCATTGGGCCACTTAACAAACACAAAAGTCAGCGGGGCCTCTGGGCAGTACCATGGCTCTCACCAATCCACACAAACCATGTCATGTGACTGTGCTTTTATTTTCAGATTAAACAAAGAGCAGCTACAGGGCAAAGCTCAGTTACCCACACTGCAATAGATTGTGCTGTTCGCAAAAGGGTCACGGGGGGGGGGCAAAATCTGGGGCAAATATCTCATACATCCCGAATCAGACTAGACGAGGTGAAGAACTTTCTGGAGGCGGGGGAGATGGGCGTGAGCGTGGCTCTCTTTAGAGGAAAGCCTATTGTACTTACTGTATGCGAAGCTCAGACGCGGGGTGACGTCGTCGTCGTCATCATCCGCCACGGCCATCTGGATGAAGCCGGCCAGTAGGAGAGCGGAGGCCAGAAGAGGGAGCGAATAAACAGCTATCTTCCTCATGGTTCCTTGGGACGCCGGCCACTACCTTGCAGCGTTTGTTTTTTCAGTGTTCTGTGGAATTCATGAAGCGAGGTATCTTCTTCCTCGTGTTTGTTTTCACTTCCTGTCTTCCTGCAAGGAGCACCTGTGGGCTTGTACTCCCAGCACACGTGAAATGAACAAAAGGCCTTGGACGTCTCTCTCTGTCGGGCTCTCTCTCTCTCTCTCTCTGATCCAGGGAATTCTGGTGTATGTGAGAAAAGCACTAACCCCCCTGGAAATCCCGTCTCTTCCAATTTCCAATTGGCTTTTCGTGGAGTTCTCCAGAGAACTGTGGAGACAGAAACAAAAAGGTTCAAATTCAAATTCAGAATAATTAACTGACAAGACAGACATCTGTAAATACAGCCAAAAAATATCAACAATCAACCATTTAAAAAGCAACACAACTAAACCATGTTTCTAACATCAGTTTGCTTACAGCAAACTAACACACTGAAGAGCAAAGTATTAGGCTACTTCCTGTTGCAGCGACCAAAACATAGCGTTAACAAAGGTGCTCATTAAACTACTGATGCATACCCTCTACTTGACCTTAAACCGTGAATAAACATTCATTGTATATACTAAAGCAACAACCGCTAGATCTGAACTGGCTGGAATGTGCTCTATACCTGAGCTAATACAGTAAGATCTCATCTCCGGAAAGAGAGACGTCAGATCACATCTGACCACTTGGGTGGAGGAGGACACAGCAAAAGTAGCATAAACCTTTCTCGTCATGCACTGTTGACCGCTAACCTTTTCTCGTCATGGTAAAATAATCCCTCAACACGTCACAGTCACACAGAGGTTCCACATCCGAAACTAAAATTGAATGTAAATTAGATTATGTTCCGAGTGACAGTATAATGGACACAAATTATTTCCCAATAGAATGTGGACGGGAAATTGCGGTGGACTCCAATGAAAACATCGAAACTCGGAATTGTTTTTACTTGGAAAACACGACGCTTTTGTCTTGTAACCCACGCTGAAATACCAACCCAGGTTCAGCCCTAACTTAACAGCCCCTGGGGGAGGGGGTGTTTCATTGGAGGAAATTGTTTTGTTGTTAAGTGACCGCTGATACAATAGTACTGCATCTCCTAAACAAGGGTAACTGTGAGGCCGGGATTACGAGGCTTGTCATTTTGCCAAACTTGCAGCCTGTCTTTAATTACCGTCTTATGGGTTTCATTACCAAGTCAGTACCAGTAAACAGCGTGTACTGTGACAGAGTGAAGCGCAGGTCACGGCATAGGCCTTGGAATTAGTGAAGGATAAATCTTAAGCCTTGCGTCAAATAAAAGACCAAGCCCAGAAATGTTGTCAGAGCAGGGTATTATTGAACTTCTACTCAGTCAAGTGTTATCAAGTCTCAAGTTTCATTTATGATTGTAGTATCAAGGAAAGGACTACAATTCCTAACAAACTAATCCAACCAGGTGATTACTCAGAAAGCCTTCAGAGGCACGTGGGTTAAAGGTAAGATACTCTGCTGATTTCAGGCCAAGGCAGTACTGGAACATCAGGTGCTTATGTAACAAACACTACTCAGACCAAACAGAGTGGAGAACTTTCTTGGAAAAGTCAATGCACAAAGTTCATGGATAATGGAAGAGCATTCCTGTCTTTTATTTTGTCATATTTAAATTATCGTGCTGGGAGTTTGGTAGAAAACATAACGCACGTCAGACATATTTCATGCTCAAAAGAACATGAAGTATGGACTGAGATTCAACAATATAAAGATTGTTTTATGTTAGATTCAGACCAGGATTGAGTTAACATTTGTGTTTTGACTTTCCAAAACATTCAGGTGTTTCTTTTTCCATTGCAAACGCTGTCCGTGGGTGGATTTTGACAATTTACTTGGATTCTGTCTTAATCCTCAATAGGAAGGATTGTGGTCCATATCGGATTTAGGGTTCTATATTTAATGAATATTATGTGAACCATACCAAGCTAAAAATATCCAATTTGGATGGAATCAATTAGCTTGATTTCTCACAGATCAAATTATATGTCTACAAAATAAGGTTACATGAATGCCTTTCTTAACTGATTCTAACTACTGGAAACATTTCTGAACAATCTGAGATGTTTGGTGTCATGGTGTGTGATATGACATGGAATGGCCCTGTCAGTCTTTCAAACGCCATAAAGATGACAGGTAATCATTGAACAGATAATCCCTAAAATAAACTATTTTTTTAATAATTCCCCAGGTGAAAAAAGATTATACTTGAAATTATATTTACTTTATTAAGTATACTTTTAGTAGTTTTTGTACTAATTATGTACTTTGTGCTAAATTGGCAGCACTTTAAGTACACTAAGTGCACTAAAGTTGTTCAAAAGTAGAACTTAAGTCATACTTAAGTGTACAAGTGCAGTGTGTATGTTAAAATGGGACTATTTTTAGTATACTTAAGTATATTTAAGTGCACTAACAAAAAGTATGATTTCTTGCAGTACAATTTCATTGTCACCAGTGTGTCCGAAACAAACTTTTAAAGTATTATGGTGTTTGAGACTATACTTGAAGTACACTTTTTAAAAGTACATTTTAAACATACTTCAAATTAAGTACAAAAAGGAAATGTATACTTGTAATAGCCTTTGTATTCTTAAATTATATTTTTATTACACTAAATTACACTACTTTTTCACCTGGGTCAGACTGGGGGAGGGGTGTGCACCTTGAAACGAGTTCCCAAAAGTACACCTTTTAACAAGCTCCCATAAAAGCCTCACTTACATTTTCCTGGACCCGTCAATAGGACAATGTGCATTAACAAAAGGTAACATCAATTCAGACCTTTAACTGCACATACAGGCAAGTCATCTCACTGCCATTTATAACTCAAACTGAGGGGAAAATGGTTTCGTTCACCACATATTCCCATCACAAACAATCAATCCAGTAACCTAAAGTGCCTTCTGTATTGACTCAATGTTAATAAATAATTTTCTTTCAGCAATTCACCTAGCAAGAGAGCTGTCTCAATCACCAATTTCACTGCAAAAGCCTAATGTCTCTACCACAGATGCGTAGATCCAGTGACCCACATATTTACGGTTCCTGAATTGTACGTCATGATGTAGATGATCCATAGTAACCTAATAGAACCTGATATAGGGCACCGCAACTCCGCAAAGTGCACATAAGTGGTTTCAGTGCTACCACTGAGGGTCAAGTCAGCCCAATACAACCATGGATGATCAGGCAGGAAAGTTTGTTTTGCCAATGTAGATGTCCCTCTTGACAGCACAAGGACAATGGCAGAACTGTACTGCTGAAGCAGTGCTGTCAGACGTGGCCTGCTTTGCTAATAAAAAGATTAAAACTCATCTTTTTTTTGCACAGGAACACATCATCTTACAATCAAACTCAATAGAATTGCATGTGATCATAAATCCTGTGGTTTGAGTAAATCTCTGGCAAGGCTGTCCAAATTGAGACACTGGTCCAAATTGAGTTTTGAATAGCAGATATACAACATTCAAGGGGGGGGGGGGTGAAATACCAATTAGTCTATCCCCAAATCACTTTGGTTGTAGACAAAAGGAAAAATCACAAATGATCACCATAAACGTGCCGTGTCACACTGTCCTGAAGCTTCCTGAACACCAGTTGCTCTCATCTATACCAGCATGCGAATGCTCCTAAGAGAGAACCAAAACACACACACACACACACACACACACACCCAGCCATGCGGTTATCACAGGTTACTGGCCCCTAAGTCCACAACTGCCAATGGACCCTGCTGGGCCTGTTTTCTCCTCTTCCCTCTGATCCTCTTTGATCCTGCTGCTTTCCTAAGCATCACTCTGTGTGAGAAAGTGTGAGTGTGTGCGTGTGCATGTGTGTGCGTGTGTGTGTGTGCCACGCAGCTCGCCTCCTGCCCTGAAAGCATTCTCTCCCCTCGCAGAAACTCTCAGCTAATGCCTCAGACGATGTCTCCCCATACGTCACAGCTATATTTATATTGTTTTTTCATTCCTGAAAGCTTTAATCCCTTTTCTTAGAGAATGTTCCGGAACCTGGGACCACTGGGAATGCGTGAGTGAACATGGAACCACTGGATACAACTCAGGAGTAGACTGTGCACTCCTCTGTGGGCTATAGCCATCGCCACAAAATGAAAATGCAAACAGACAAAATACACACACAGACCTGTCCACACCTCAGCTCTTGCTCAGAGCATAAATGTGCATTTTCGTACACATCTGGGTGTATATTCAAATATCGGCTCAAATATTGGCTCACATTTTTTCCCCATTGTGTACAAAACCGGCAGGGAGATAACAGCATGAAGGAGAACACTGCCACAGAGGGAGAGAGAAACAGAAAAAGAGAGAGAGGCAGTCGGTGAATAAAAAGAGAATAAAGAATAAAAATAAGCTCACATCTCCATCTGCTTAATGTAACACACGGGGGATTTCATTTCGAAACCTGGGGAAGCAGCATATCCCTTATATCTTAAAAAGCACTTCATAACGGAGCATTACCAACGCCGCAAAATAAAGTTATCACCAGATTTTTTTTTTATTTTATATTCTTTTGAGCGGAACATTTGTCAAGGGTGCTTTATTTTTGTTCTGCGCGGAAGATTCCGGGGGCTTCCTTTTACAGCGCGCTCTGAATAATAGATGATAAAGACTCACCAAAGTCTGGAGCCCCCGAGGGTACGGGAGCGCGTTTCCGAAATCGCGGAGTGAATCTTAATGGTGATAAATGTTTATATTAGCGCACGGAATACCTGCGATGAAGGGCTGGGGGGGGGGGGGGGGGGGGGCCGCACGGGGGAAGCAGCGGCACGATTGATGTGTCAGAAGCGTCATGCTAAGTGACAGTGCCCAAGGAAACTTGTCCTTTGTCAGAGACACATTAGTGGAACGTTGTCACCTGACACATTTTTACCTAGCGGGGGGATGGGGGCGGGGGGATGGGGGCGGGGGGATGGGGGCGGGGGGATGGGGGCGGGGGGGGTGAGCCAGGCCAGCTTATGAGACAATACGTTCTTTGGAACTTGACTCATTTCTCACAAGTCAAATGTCTATAGGCTAACTACATACTGTCTAACTGCATACTACTCTGAGACTAACTATGCAAGACGAAAGCAAAAGCAGCCATTATATCACGGTAGTGCAGCTGTACTGTACCGTCAAACCACTGCTTCCAAACTGAACTACAGTCAAATCAGGCACAGATGAGAGAGCCCTGTACACATCGCCCTCCTGTTCTGCCGGGGTCCAGACGCCCCGTACACGATGTGTACGAGGTAGCGGACGGTGCCGTACCACCGCCCGCACAGAAAACCGCAGGCTCCGTCGGGCCCAACACGCAGAACGATTCGGAGAGCTCCGTCCCGAATCCTCCCCTCCGGCGGAGCCGCACTGCAGGACACACGGACACGTACGAGATGATACGTTGGGAGGACGTCCAGTCGGCGCTCGGGACTGCGCGATGAAGGAGAACGGGGGGGGGGGGGGGGGGGGGGGGGGGGGGGGGGGCGTCTTTAAGACGGCGCGGAGATGTAAACATCCCGTCGATGCGCCTCTCTCTTCTCTAGTGTGATTAATCTCAGGTCATGAATCACGCGGGCGTTACACACTGTTGCTCTCAGCCGCTTAGGGAGATAAATTATTTCAAGTGAGGTACAGAAGGGCCCCTGCTCACACACCCCGACTCCCAAATAGCCTGACACTCGTGATTATGAGTAACCGAAGGTTAAAAAATGTTTCCGTTCCGAAGACAGAATTTCTTTTAAACATATGAATGTTCTTTTCGTGCGGCGGGTGTTAACAATGACAGCGTAGGCTCACAGCCTCACACACGCGTAATTTCCTCCCAATGAATGGCGGGAGGGGGCCGGGATCTGGAATGACACAGCCACAAACCGTTAATTGATCATTATAACCCGCAGCGTGCTTTTCACTCTCCCCTGCGGAGTCGCGTAGCTTCACCTGCGCGGAAGGCACGTGAGCCGCCCTGACTGAGTCACGCCCGCGGTATAAATATAGCCAGGGTCCCAGGCAGAGTGGGTCTGCGCGGCACGCATGACTCGTCATGGTGGCATGGTTACGAGGCCGCAATAACGACTGCATGAATCAGCCAAACCGGCAGATTGCACGCTACATTATACTTCCGTTCAAGAAAATGCTTCGCACAACAGGTGTTCAGGATTTTTTGTTTAAAAGTGGGCGTCTTTAACTGCTAAACCGTTAAAAAAAACTTTTTCTTCAAACCACTTTTGCCCATGATTAGAGGTGATATAAGAAGCTGTCAGGTATAACAGGAAATTCACAGGAGTGCACAGCAAAGTTGCCTTAAATACCATCGCACGGACCTGGGCTTTTACAGTTACAGTTAAATCTGAACAGATTTACAGTTCCCAGTTTTATAATTCCTTTTCTGTTTTTCTTCAGTTTTAAGCTGCACAGGCGAAAAGCTCCAGTGAGGCTAGATATATGCGAGCCCACAAGTTTAATCTCATGACTTCGTTTGGCACAGCGTAAGCTTTCTGGCGAAAGAATCGTCACACGACAACAACGGTAGGCCTTAAGGGTTGTACACGAGAAGAAGAAAAGAAAATTCACAAATTCTATGTTTTACAAGACATTCTTCACAGGTTACTCAGCTGCACCCCAGCTGCCAAATTAGGTGACACACAGCCTCTTCACCACACAGATAACGTAGGTAAGAAGTTAATTATTACACGTAAAATGAGCCGCTTCCTTGTAGGCCACAGAACAGGGACGCCAAGGAAGCATTTTCTGCATGATGTAATACCAGCACACCTGAGGCAATCAGAGTAGACTGCAGGCCATCGTCCTCCTGACAGACCACTGGCAGAGAAACGGTGCAGGCGAGATCAAAGCGAGAGGCTCCCTTCACAAAACGGGCTGCGTGACGGACCGCAGGCTCAAAGCCGGGCTTTGAGTCGGCCTGAATCTGCAGCGAAAGATGGACAAACAGAACCTCGCCGACGCGCATCCGCCACGGCTACGCAAACACTCGCAAAGCAAACTTAGATCAGGAGGGAAGAGCGGCGCTACCCCCCACCCGTCCAACCCCTTCCTGGTTCGCGGTAAATGAAACTCAGATGTGTGACGATCCAGATGCGTCACGTGCCTCTCCTCGATTTACGCGCGAGCGCCGCCCGCGGAGAGTCCATTTCCGATGGCCCGGCGCGAGTGATTCACGGCGCTGAAAGCGCGGTGTTGAAACCGTCCCTCCGCGGTTCGCTGCGGCCTACATACTCGGAGTTTCTGTCACCGTGAGTCACTGATCTTACAGATAGCAGCGTACAGGGGGCCAGCGGAGGAAGTGACTGCGCACAGGACTCCATTCGGTGTCACTCTGAGGAGAGTTACGCAAGCGACGGCCGGCCGTCCGGCTCCTGCAATTAACGGCCGCTCCTCGCCAGGCCTCAATTGGCTGAGTCGGAGAGATCAAAGTGGCCAGTGTTCCCGCCAGTACGCCCACCAGACTCTCAGCTCCCTTCATTAATGGCCTATTTCCTTCCTGTGTGAACCGTGAACGCCTAATTATGACCATATGCCGTTTCAAAAGCTTGTTTGCATTTGTAAATCAAAGATGGGGCCACCAGGACGCCAATGAAAAGAACAGAACTGACCGTTTAATTTGCCTTTTTTGTTCTTTAAAGGAAAACAATACATTCGTCAATGAGGGATAGAACAACAGCCATGTTATCCTGATCTAATGTGATTACATGGCATCCGTCGCTAGGTGACATACAGTGCACTCCAAAAGTGTGACACATTTTTTGTCGTTTTGGCTCTGTACTCCAGCACATTTGACTTGAAATGGAACAGTGACTATGAGGTTAAAGTGCAGACTTTCAGTTTTAATTTGAGGGTATGCACATCCATATTGGGGGAAGCGTGTAGCAATTGTAGCCCTTTTCATACATAGTCCCCCCATTTTAGAGGACCAAAAGTGAATGGACAAATTAAGATAAACTTAACATAAAATATTTAATATTTGGTTGCATATGCTTTGCATGCCATGACTTCCTGATGTCTGTGACCCAACAACATCAAAAGACTCTTGATATCTTATTTTCAGGTACTCTTACAAGCCTATACTATACTATAAACCTCTGCATTTGAATGGATCTCTATGGGACTTGGGGAGGGGGGTTAGATTAAGCTGTAACGTACGCTGGAACAGGGAACACATGGTTGGCTAAATGGCTGTAAGTCATCAAGGGTCTGAGGTATGTGCTGGACTACAGAGCCAAAAACAACAAAAAATGTGACACTGTCCAAACACATTTGGAGTGCACTGCATCAATAACTAAAGGTATTTTAAAAGACTGATGTGAAATATGAGGGCTAAATTTGAATCTAATACCAGTAACGGTCAGGCTTGTTTTCCCCCCAAACATAAGTTTGGTCATGTTCCATTGTGCCTCTCATAAAAATGGAAATGACATCCCAAAACAATAAAATGATTTCATCTGCAGTGAAAAGCCCTAAAATGATCACTAGTGTGAACCACAGACCATAGAGGCCCTATTGTTTGGAATAAATACCACACCACTGCACTCGGTACAATCGTTCATTTATAGGTGGCCTCCAGTCCATCAGCTTCTCTCCCAACTGAAAAATATTTGAACAGGAATTCAGTTTCCACATTCTCATAATTTGCATAACAGATGTGCTGCCAGCACGGGACCCTTGGCGACGAGAGCAAGAAATGTGCTGTGCCTGTGCAATCAGAAACAAACTATACCAGCGCTATTACACACCGACTATACCAGCACTATTACACACAGACTATACCAGCACTATTACACACAGACTATACCAGCACTATTACACACAGACTATACCAGTACTATTACACATAGACTATACCAGCACTATTACACACAGACTATACCAGCACTATTACACACAGACTATACCAGCACTATTACACACAGACTATACCAGCACTATTACACACAGACTATACCAGCACTATTACACACAGACTATACCAGTACTATTACACACAGACTATACCAGCACTATTACACACAGACTATACAAGTACTATTACACATAGACTATACCAGTACTATTACACACAGACTATACCAGCACTATTACACACAGACTATACAGCATTATTACACACAGACTATACCAGCACTATTACACACAGACTATACCAGCACTATTACACACAGACTATACCAGCACTATTACACAGGTTTGAGTGAGACTGCTGAACACGCAAATTCAACAGTCCTTTCCCTTGTCAGCAGGCCACTCCTAAGTTGCCATAGAAACCAGTCAATCACTACTGTAACTTCCCTTTAAAAAACTGTGAACTGTGACCCCTTTATCAGACGAAGCTCAACCTTGAACAGCAACTTTATTACACCACACCACTATTATGTGCACCACCAGGAAAGGTACCATCAGACCCACCCTCATATCCTGTTCTGTAATGTGCAAGGTGTTGAGAAACTTTTAGAGTGGCACAATGTGAATGAGATGTGACACACGGCAGTTTAAACACATCCCAGAGTACCTGAAGAGCTGGTCACAACCTGCTTTACAACAGAGGTGCCCTAATGCCAGCACCAGGGCGCACTGAGCGTGCTCTGTAACAGAGACGAATGCAAGGCGATCCTGTTCCCTCTGAAGCCCCAGGCACAAACCCTTACCCGTCTACAGTCAGGTTAAGTACCCCGACCACTGGGCCCATTCCTCCTGTCATAATTGTTCAGGCAGGATCGAAACATTTGAATTTATGAACAAATTATGAATTTAGGTTCATAACGCAGCGCTAAAATACTGGCTAAATGAAGCGTGGAAGCTCTGTATTTTAAAAAAAGCTCCAGGGCAACTTTCTGCTACCGCACCATGTAAACATCAACACTTAGCAGGTTGATCTGGCTGGAGTGGCTTCTCATTGATTTAATGGAGGTGCCCTTGTCCTTTTGTGTAGTTGTTGATCCGCCCCTCTATTGTGTGAAAGGCACCTTAATGTAACCTGCCTCTTTGATTTGAGCAGAGAGAGACACTCGATACGCAGAACGCTCGGGACAAAAGCACTTGAAGGGGCAACGTGTCTCTCGCCGGCCTTTGACTGCGGGGGATACACTTCCACGACGGCCAATTCGCGAGCTGTGATTTTGTTTTAGCTCGTTTTTAAACATTTATCGACGGATCCAGAGAAGGCGCATCGGAAGCCTTCCGTTTGTACCATCCAGTCCTGTGGGACAACAGGTACGGAGGACCAGGTGGCCGGATTATCCAACATCGGAGTGTATAGTTCACCAAACGTATAATTTCACCTCATTCAAAGCCCGTTGAGAAAAAGGCCTGCCCCTGAGATAACGATAATCATCTACCAGTCTTCTGAAGTCGGGATGAAGGCCCTTCAGTATATATATATATATATATATATATATATATATATATTTGGTTACAGCATGAAGGTGTTTTCATCATGGCTGTTGTGATTCTGAAGGCTGATTGCTAGTTTCAGATCCACACATGAGAGGGTGGTACAGGAAGGCCCATCCCCTTAAGACTGTGTGATGCTCACTTGACTCCTAATCCCATTGAGGGGCCCAACAGCTAATGTTCTAGCCTATATATCCTTCTGTCGCATTCAATCTTTCCTTTCTACATTGACACAATCACTCTAAGTGGTTGGGTTGGATGGCTGGAGGCAGTATGCTTGCACTGAGCATTCAAACCGATGTGCAATTCCGAAATGAAGATCCTTCATGGTGATCGGTCGTGATTGAAAGAAGCGAAACTTGTGAGTCAATCTTGTCAAAAACAAAGGCGAGGCGCAAATTAAACGGCGACAACAATATCTGAGCTGCCTCTGGGGTTTTTGGCATGAGGAAAAAGCAGGCCAGCACATGTATGACAACTCTTCCTGGTGCACAACCAATGAAACCGCACAGGTGAACACATCACCCTCAACCCTTTCTTTCCCAAAAATGAGGCATGTGGAGATATACTGATCCAATTTTCTCTCCTTTCGGCTGCATTTCTTTCCTGACTCTCATCCCAAAAAATCTGGGCTTCGGCATTGTCTTTCACTCAAGTGACCAAGCTTCCTATGAACTGACTTCATCTTTCCATGGAGAGAGAAATTATTGTCTTGAAATTTATCTCTAGAACTGGAACTGTGGAGCAATGGATAAGGAGCTGGACTTGTATACAGAAAGTGTCTGTCTGGTTTAAATCTCTTGTGGGGCACTGCTGAGCAAAGTTCTAAGGTGTATAATAAATATCCAGTTGTACCTGTGGAGCATATATAAATTGCCCAGGTGGTGTCTGCTGAGCAAATCAATGATCTTATTTCATTTTTGACAAGCTCGTGTCCTCAGACGGAGGGCGATAACTAAACAGGATAAGTAGCGGCCCGCTCTGAAACGCAAGGACCAAGGCGACGGAAAGAACAACCTGCGGTACGTTGATTAATTACGTCGGTTTCAGTCGAGCCGTTCACTTAATCAACGGCAAATTTATTCCCAAACACACGGATCTCGACAGATTTCGAACGGCGGAGGCCTGCGGGATCACACGGCGCACCGGCCGCACTTTTCCGCGAGCAGCTTTCTCCCGGAGAGACGCGTTAATCAAAAAGCCGGCGCGCTTCCATCTCTGTGCCCGCCTGTAGGCACAGATGTTTTTTTTTTTGTTTTTTTTAAAAAGGGAAACGCTACTTTGCCCGGAGAAAGTTGGCAGATTAGCGATTTTCCCAGTGGCGCGCCTGTGTGCGGAGCCCGTTTAGTATGCGGCCGGGCCGATTATCGCGCCGGAGGAGCTTCGAGGGCTGCCGCTGGGGCGAGAGCGATAGGCTCTCGGAACGGTGCACTCGGGTCATTTCGAGCGCTCAAATATTGACTCGCCCCCGGTGCAGTTTTTTCAGCGGGAAAACGTGCCTGTAATTTAGCCGTCCCATAATGAGCCGTACATACGAACCCCTGAACGCTGAACCATGGATGAATCCTTATATTCTCTTACAGGTTCACAATCTGGGTACTAGAAGGCAGAAGAACGGGCCTTTCAGTGGTGACTATTGCATCCTATCCAACTGGAAACCCTATTACTTCTTGGAGGGATGCCAAGGCCTACAGTGGATGTGCTATGCCTTTCACATCTGTCTTGCCCACCTCAGTATTTATGCATTTGATATTGAGACAAGTTCTTGGGGGAAAAAAAGGTAAAATATCAGCTTGCAAGTAGCTCAGTGAAGGCATTCGGCAAAAGACAAAAAACAAAAACACGTAGAATTTGAGGGACCGTAACAATTTGTTGATTCAGTTTCGAGGAGTTCCCCCGTGAGAGTAACTTTCTCACATGCTACAGTGAGATTCGACCAAGGGTTTCACATTTTCGGCAAGCCAGAACCTCTTTTATGAGGTGGTATCTGTGTGCAAAACAAAAAGAAAAATTCCACCCAAAACTACGCCAGACAAGCAAAAAATCTCTTTAAAAAACGAGCTTCAGCTAAAACTCCACTCCAATTTACAACCCTCTGTAAAGTTTTCGGAAGCCTGTTCGTATTGTGATCTGTCGTTTTGTGTGGCGGATTGACGTGACACGTGCGTGACACGGGGACAAAAGCCGCGCTGTGATTTATGGCCGTCGGTCTGATGCACTGGAGGCCAAAGAAGACAGGAATTTCGAGCCGTTTCTGCTCCTGCGGCTGAGACGTTTCCAAACGGTCTGATGACACGAGCATTCTGGCTAGCTCTGTGCCTATAGGCCGGGTGAATGGTGACCCCGTACTGTGTGAGCAGGTTGTACGGCCCCAGCAGGTTGTACGGGGCCCGGCCAGCTTCGCAGGTTACCTCCGTGGCCCTTCTCCAGACATCATCCATGCGCCAGAAACGCCGTTCTACGAAAACCTCCCTCAGGTTTGGACCAGGGAAAAAATCACACACACCGCCTGCTGTTTGTCTAAGATGAAATCGAATTGTTCAGTTAGATAACTTAACCAGTTCTTATGATTAGCTGGCTGCAACACTGACGCAGAACCCACTCTATATCTATGTCTATATACTGACATTGCTAAGGAATAATATTCCACAGAGTTATATGCGCCCCCAGTGCACTCCCCAGTGTCCCACCCTTATTTACTTTGGACAGTTCACAGAATGGCACAGTCAGCCACGTAGTTATCCTGTGCAGAGATCAGCACAGTTATCTCCTATCAGACGGGGCAGAGATCAGCACAGTTATCTCCTACCAGACGGGGCAGATATCGGCACAGTTATCTCCTACCAGACGGGGCAGATATCGGCAGTTATCTCCTATCAGACGGGGCAGAGATCGGCACAGTTATCTCCTACCAGACGGGGCAGAGATCGGCACAGTTATCTCCTACCAGACGGGGCAGAGATCGGCACAGTTATCTCCTACCAGACGGGGCAGAGATCGGCACAGTTATCTCCTATCAGACGGGGCAGAGATCAGCACAGTTATCTCCTACCAGACGGGGCAGAGATCGGCACAGTTATCTCCTACCAGACGGGGCAGAGATCGGCACAGTTATCTCCTACCAGACGGGGCAGAGAGCGGCGCTACCAGACGGGGCAGAGATCGGCACAGTTATCTCCTACCAGACGGGGCAGAGAGCGGCACAGTTAACTCCTACCAGACGGGACAGAGATCGGCACAGTTATCTCCTACCAGACGGGGCAGAGATCGGCACAGTTATCTCCTACCAGACGGGGCAGAGATCGGCACAGTTATCTCCTACCAGACGGGGCAGAGATCGGCACAGTTATCTCCTACCAGACGGGGCAGAGATCGGCACAGTTATCTCCTACCAGACGGGGCAGAGATCGGCACAGTTATCTCCTACCAGACGGGGCAGAGATCGGCACAGTTATCTCCTACCAGACGGGGCAGAGATCGGCACAGTTATCTCCTACCAGACGGGGCAGAGATCGGCACAGTTATCAGGAGGGGATTGCATCTCTGACAGAGAGCCACAGAGCTGCGCTGACATTGTCAAGGCATCTTTTAGACAGCCTGTAATCAGAGTAGGAATCAAACACCTCGGCCCGCGGTGGGGAAGAGCCGACGGGAATGTCTCCTCTCCTTCAGGGAAGGGAAAGAATCCACTCCTTCCGAGCTTGTAAAATTTGGAAACTAAATTGAACTTTATGAGGCAAGTAACTGAATCTGTGCCCACTGCATATCAATCTTTCATGTGGGCTTACCTCATTCCGGTATTATGTACTTTATTTTTTTTTTTGGTCACGTCGTTGATTTAGGAATTTTCTTCTTTTGTATGTCGGCAACAAAACTACACGCTTATTGTCCACAATGGGCTTTCAATGGACAACATTCCGGGCGGCTGGTGCGGAATTCCAGAGTGTGCCGTGGATTCCGGGATTGAGGGGGACTCGTCCATCACTATGGCGGAGAAGAGGAGGGCGCTGACTGACAGACCCAAATGCCTGCTCTTCCTCCAAACCTCCTCATCCTCATAAGCTGCACAAGTTCCCGTTGACATTGTACCCGTGAGAAAAGGTACTTAAAGCACAACTGAACTTTGGGTTGTGTAGTTACCTGGCCATGATATGTCCAAATGGTGGCGTTAGTTGCTCTGTGCTCCCCTGGGGTGATAATCCAGAATAGGGTATTTGTCGCTCTCCATTCACTTCTAAATGACACTTCTAGCACGTATACGATCGCAAACAAAGCGGATTCTGTCAGTACCAACAATAGCCAGTCCTCGTACGTATAATTTTAAACTAAATGGCCCTTTCCTGGCTTTTTTGCATTTTATTTGGAACGTAGATCCAGTAGGTTAATGCGCCGATGTGTCAGAAACCACTCATTGGTCCAAATTTACACGGAAGCAAGCGTTCCTGGTAGTATATATCTATGGTAAACAAACCGACCTGCCGGCAGACTTTTCTGGTAGCTTGCTAACAACATTGAAGAAAATGGTACTTTTATAAATAATTTTAATTACACACGAAAAAAAATACATACAAGGACTGGTTATTGTTTGTATTGACAGAATCCGCTTCGTTCGCATTCGTATACGTGCTAGAAGTGTAATTTTTTAAACCATTTTAGCTACCCTATAGAAGTGACAAATACCCTATTCTGGATTATCACCCCAGGGGAGCACAGAGCAACTAACGAACATATTTCGCTACCATTTGGATTCATATCATGGCCAGGTAACTACACAACCCAAAGTTCTACAAAAGTTCAGTTGTGCTTTAATCCGCATTGCTTTAGTATATATTCAGCTGTGTACATGAATACTATGTTAAAAAAGAGCGTCTGCTAAATGACTGTAATGGAAGCTTCCAATAAAATGACTGATTGGAATATGCATTCAGTACTAATTAATATCATACATGTAACTGATACACATGCACAGTTGAATGACTGTAAAATAACAACGTAACATCCGTAACAGGTAAACTTACACGAGCGTGGCAGAATAAACACAACATGGCTGCCACAGGTGGCCAGGAGAGGAGGCGCAACACAAGGCGGCGCTTTCAAAGGGGGCGACGGGCGACCACAGAACATCACATATTTACGCTATTTCTGTCTTTAAATTTAATGAAATCTTCCCGCCCCTCGTCTGCGGCTCCGACGCCCACTCGCCCCCATGCTGCGAACCCCCCCCCCCCCGCTTTGCTGCCCGGCGCCCGCGGCGAAACGTGTCCCTCATACTTATTCAAAGGCCTTTCTGGGAGGGAAAAAAAATCTAAAATTATAAATGCGGCGTGATGGAAATACGACGCGCAGAGGGGGGCTCTTAACGTCCTCTCTCGCCGATACGAGCCGTATTTAATCAATCGGGACTGATCAAAGCTAAACTCGTTTGGGAAAGATCAACCGAAGGATGGACGTGCCACAGCGGGGGCAATGTTGCTAGCGACTGAGGTCCTCTCATTAAATCTGATCAGTCACAGCAGAGCAGAATCTGTAGAGGCATGAATTAACACGCTCAGTTTTTACGTGATATATCGGTATATATATAGCATTTATATAGCGCCTTTCATCTCATAATCTTAAAGTGCTTTACATATTATATATGTGAACGTTAGTACTGGTGGGGCATCGTCTCAGCAAGGAGTTGTTTGGAGACATACCTGAACAGGTAGTAATACAACATTGGGGGTGGTGGCAGGCAAAAAAAAAAACCCTAAGGAGTTGAACCTGCAACCTTGAGTTAACAAGCATAATTCCACAGCACCACACTGCTGTCCTCTCCTCCAGCCTTCGATCATGTGTAAGATTCAATCCATCCTTCTCTTTTTCCCACACAACACAACCAAAACAAAAGTACACTATTATACAAGCGCCACGGTTGTATACTTTTAATCCGTAAAAAAAACACACACTCAAACAGTCGTGGACAGAAATTCTCATGTCGAGCCCTGCAGCTTGGTAGGTAGTTACAGCTAATCTGGCACCGAAAACATCACGAGGAGAGAAAGGAAGTTAGAAACGAAGGCAAGTTCGGTGAGCACGTCAAAACATTTATTCAAATTAGGATGTGTGTTGTTGTTTGCTTTCGCTTTTTCAGGAGTGGCGAGCACCAGAACAAAATGGTCAACATATTACATGTTGCCATTTTCCATACTTTTCTTTCCCCCATTTGCATTGCCCATTTTAAATTTGGCAGTAAAAAATATCTTCATTGGCCATATCTTCCATAATCATCCAATATTTCAGGCTTTCCCACAGGTAATGCAGCCGCGGTTGAAACTAGCGGAGTGAAACGCGAAGCCTCACAACACAACTGAAATCCGGAACAGAACCAAAGCAGGCTACGGGACAACCAGTGCCAGCCATTCCGGCTCTACACTCTTGGCTGTGCCCGACATTGTTAAAACCCCTCGTTGGGTAACAGATGTGCTGGAATACTTTCCAAGCATTCCGAGGAAAATAATGCAAATCCCCTGTAACAATGGGAAGACGATGCACCCGCTTTCTCAGAAATCAGGCTCACAGTTTACACCACGCAAAGCAGTCCTAATACACTTGCAGGTTAAACTACAAACTCCACGATATCTTTTCCGCTCACTATACTAGCTGATAACAGTATATCAAAGGCCCTTCCCCAGATATGTGGTAGTACCAAATGGCACGTACGTACTGGCTTGTTCTGCAGTCTTCTCACACTTCCAACCCAGATCTTCTCACAGGAATGAAATAATCCAAAAATATTGGCTTCTTCAATGCCTCTCACTCTGATCAATTCTGGGAGACACACACAAAAGCCAGGTCTTTGCTGATAACCTGCCAGGAAATTGTGGTACCAAGTCTGAATCAAACCTTAAGTGTCCCCCTCCTTCCCGCCCCCCCCACCCCACCCCCAGACTGGTCATTGTCTTCATTCAGCAAAGATCAATAGAACGCTTCTCATTCCTTGGGCCACAGAAAACAGTGGTCACTAAGGTACTGGCATGCAAGACATGCCAGTGATTCCATGAATCCCCTCGCAACAGAGACGTCCAAGGAGAATTCCACACAGCTGCCCCTGCATCCTAGACGACGGGGCTCCGACCTACAGGACTGTCAATCACATCGCTGGGGGTGGGCTGATGTCATCCAGAAGCAACGAGCTCGTTAGCTCCAACCTCGCTGGGTTACGGAGAGGTTGCGCCAAATTTTTTTAATGGCCACTAAATCCAACACCAGAGGCCTTTACGGTGCAAGAGCGTACGTGCCAAGTGAGTATGGCTGGATAGCCTTGCGCCGTTACGTGATTAACACTAGAGGGGGACTCATCCTGTTGGGGCGGCTCCACTCTCTTAAGTCGCACCTCAAAGGTTTGGTAAAGGAGTGAAAAAGGAGGGATCAAATTCACCCCTCAGGCTGAGCGATGGTGAAGGCTCGACAGATTGCTCAATTTCACAGGCACGGCCACATGAGGGGACTGCGGCATTATCAGATTTCAGAGTTCCGTGCTCCCGGTCTCCGGCACGTACGGAACGACGTGCCCGAGTCAGCCCCGCGGAAGCCCGGCTCAGTTAACAAGTCAGCTCCGTTTACAGAACGGGACCTAAAAACAATCTACTACACTTTCCTTTTTTTCCCTCTAATCTTGTAAAAAAATTATAATCATTTTAAATTATCTGGTAACAAAAAAACAAAAAAACACAGATGTATAAAGGCTGTCTCGGCTCTGCACTACACCGGATCACATCACTGCTCATTGGTTTCCAAGACCAGAAAATCTGACTATTAAGTATGTCACATACATTCAGAGTGTCATTTACGGTGTTGTTTTAGGGACACTGTATCACAAAATTGTGTCTTTCATATCTCCAAGAGTTCTCCAAGTACAGAGCACGGTGTCTCCAAATGTTCTCTGTGAAGAGACTGCTGGTGCTCTTTCGCCCCCTCACCGCCATCCCAACGGACAAGCGTAGGAGAAGGACCCCAAATCGAAGTATAGACTAAAAGGTCAAGGGTTAAGAGAGAAAGAGCAGTTAATGTGTAGGACCTGACAATGGGTTATAAAACCGAGAATTTACCATAAAATGGGTGGAATTTTTTTTACGGCATCAATTCAGCAAAGATAACATTGTGTTAAGAATGTCTCCACGTTCTTAATGATAAGGTGAGACTTTGCTGGTTTCGAACTTTCAATACACGCGGCTTGCTTCTTGCAGGTTATAAGAGACCTGAGAATGCTTTATTTATTCTAGAAAGTTCTATATTAGTAATTTAATTGCACACATGCTGTAATGCCCTGAGAAAAAAAATCATAGCTTACCTCCAAACATAAATTAAGCCACACTGCCGAGATGCATTAGATAGACTGACTGGGTGCGGAATCGTATCACATTTTCAATTACAAAACTGAATTAGTCTCTCTCTCTCTCTCTCTCTCACACTCTCACACTCTCACACTCTCTCACTCTCTCACTCTCTCACTCTCTCACTCTCTCACTCTCTCACTCTCTCACTCTCTCACTCTCTCACTCTCTCACTCACTCACTCACTCACTCACTCACTCACTCACTTCGGATTCCCGCTCCGAAAACATATCGGCGCCGTGGGGCTCGTAAGGGCAACATGGGGATCCCCATCACTCCTGTTTAATTAAAGGAGCAGACGCTGTTCTTATCTGCGGATATTCTACCTCCAAAGCCTTTTCAGGAAATACGATGCGCATCATATTTCGTGAACACTTTGGCAAACAAGGGCACAGAATACATTTCGTCTGTTTACTAAACAGGGAGAGACACGGTGGGACGCCGTCGGCGCCTGATAACAACCTTTAAGGTATCAGAGCGTAAATATGCGCAGCGGGGTTAGGACGAGGGTGTAGCGGCGCGCGCGATCGACCGGGGATGCCACGCCGGCCTTGCGCCAGCTGGGCCTGGCAGGGCTTTTCACGAAACGGTCCGGAATCCGCCGCGATGATCCCGTTAAGGTCACCCCACTAGCGCGAGGGGCGTACGGGAGATTCACTGCGACCTCTGACATTTACGGGCAAACCCCACCCTCCACACCTGTCCGTCTCCCCTCCGTCTACACGACTCGGAACCACCGCCACGTGGGCACGACGCGCGCTGCTAACCGCTAACGTTCGGCCCTTCGCCCGCTCACGGTCCTGCGGACGGGCCGGAAAGAGCACGCCGTCTGCCGCCCCTTTGTCCTTCGGTGCCCACCATCAACACACAATCTACACAGGGAAGGGGAAGTCTGAAATGCACACTGCGAAAAAACAGGAGGCCAAAAAAGCCCATGTCTAAGGATGTCATGCCTTTGATCTACTGTTAAATTATTCATTGAATTTTGCTTCCTGCTCCCAACACCTAAATGGGCTGCGTGTACTGGAATATATATATAAATATATATTTTAAAGTAGAAGGCCTGGGTTTTTTCTAGGGTTACTTTTAGATTGAACCTACTACAGCGTACTCAGACAGCATCTGAGTGCAACAGTGCAGCTGAAATAATGTCAACGGAACCGAGCACTTACAGACTGCACCACAAATGTTGAGAGAGAGAGAGAGAGAGAGAGAGAGAGAGAGAAAGAGAGACAGGGAGAGAGAGAAGCATAAATCACCACACCGTATCTTTGATCTTGTTTAACATTTAAGCCACGGCCTGTCTTACGAGCATATACCACACGCTGATTTAACACTCCATAAAAATTATGGGCCCAGCCCTCATTACCATAACAAAGAGTTCAGAGAGAGACAGATAAACACGGGGTGGGGGGCTGGAGAATGCCGCTGCCCTGGCCCATGCTGCTGTCTGAAGGCCAGGCCCGGGGAGAGAGGGACCTGCCCCCACCCCCGTCAGGCCACAGAACAGCCGCGTGACGGGGGAGACGGAACAGGTACTGTAAACACTCACTGTCTGTTCTGCGGGTTCCAGCTACGCATGGAGTACCTCATCCCTCCCTGGTATCTGTCACGCACATCTCCTTCTGTTTCAGCAGGGATACAGAGCATGCTGGCCTCATCTCCCCTACAAACACTATAAGAGCTACAAAAGATATTTAAAAAATTATAATAATTACTTTTTAATTATTAATAAAAAACAATATAAACAAATTATTATTATTATTATTATTTCTAGCAGGAATTAATAAAGAATAATAATAATAATCATCATCTCTACAAAGGTGTAGCTTTTCTAGCTTTTATAAGATAAAAATGTCCCTTTCTGTAACACTGTATTCCACTGACAAGTGTATTATCTGAGTGGGAGGAGTCAGTGAAGACACGGTCACCAATGGCAGGGGCCGGAATGCCAGGGAGGGCTGCGCTGGCCATTAGAGCCATAAAGGGTGCGACCTGGAACGCTCTCAGATATCAAATATCTGACCGAGGGGGAGGGGAGGGGCGCGGCGGGTCGGGGGTGGGCGCGCGGGGCCTGCTGTATTCATTCATCAACCCCCAAGCTCCATAAAACAGAGGCGCTCGTGCACACGACCACTACATGCACAGAAGTGTGCCGCGTACGGAGTGTGAGGGAGAACGGTGGGGGGGGGGGGGGGGGGGTTCTCCCTAAAAAGTATCCTCGCAAATGGGAGGTGTGACAAACAGAGAAACACATAGACATGTGCGTGGTGCGTGTGCGTGTGCCTGTCTGGATATAGGGCGTCTCAATGTGCTTTATAGTGAAAAGCACCAAATTCACCTAGACCACCACCAATATGTTCCACCTACATTAGTGTAGACACACGCATACACACATGCAAAACCAGACACATACACACACATGCACAGACTTAACCTCTTCTTAATTCCTGCCAGACCACATTGTTGGAGACCTGTGCACTGTATCAGCTGTGAGCCGACTGCATGGGGAAAGCTTGGGGCACTTCTGCTGATCGCTGTTCCGTCACAGGGGGTTAAAGGTCACCGCTGAGGGCGGAATTACCAGGCAAAAACAGAGATCTGGCGCGAGTCCAGGACCAGAGCCATTTCCCACATCGCGTCCACCACGCAAGACGGGGACCTCAGAGGAGGCTCTTCTGGTTCCAAAAGTACACGCTCGCAAAGTTCCCACGAGACAGCGCTCAGCGAGCCCATTCCCCCGAGACCCGCGCGTAACCTCTGGGTTACAAGTGGCGGGCGGTTTCTGAAACTGCCCCTTATTTCCCATCGGCCCCCGCCCGCGTCACCGCCCGTCCCGGCGGGACGTGCTCACATACGCACGCGGATCTCGAATGGAAAGGCGATCACGCCGTGTGTGTGGGGGGAGGGGCTCTGATTGAAAAAGATGATTTTTCCATTCAGGTTCGGAGCTGTGCACGTAATACAGGAGGTGCACCCCCCCACCCCCACCCCCGAACTGTACGCGTGCAAATCTACACTGCTGAGACGTGCTTTTCCTCTGACCTTGAGTGAGAGAGCCTATATTTTGTTACATGTATGCAATACGGATGCACAAAACATATCATGAGTCTTTTATCAAAAAACTGAAGTAAGGTATTGGCATCACAATGGAAAAATGACAGTTTCTGGTAGGATTGGTGCACGGACGTGCAGTAGCAGGTCGCTGCTTTCTGCCTCCTTAAGAACATGATGCGTCCCTCTTTGCCCACGTTCCGCACGAAGCCGGGTTCAGCAGAGGAGCCGGCCGAGAGCGTATATTTACATTCCTGACTTTACAACCAGAGCGGACTGCTTGGCCTAATTTCTCGTAAGACCGTTCCTCAAGCACTCAGAGCCAGGTAGGGTCTGCGGCGCACAGCCCAACCAAAGAGGAAGCGCGCCTGCAACACTACCACAGACATAAGAACGTGGTGGAGGTTGGATGGGTGGGTGGATGGGGATGGGTGGGGTTAAACTACATGAGCTGCGCTACTGCCCATAACTGTACAGCCCCGCCGTTGCCCTTGCTGACTCTCCGATCTGTCACAGGTCACTCCGTTTGCTTTCTTTTGCAAAGCCAGCTTCTACACAGTAGCACCCCTTCTCTGTTGACTCTGTCTCTCGTTTCACCCGTGTGATTTTTAGCTGGGATCCCAAATGGAGCAACACCCCCGCGCGCTGGCGTTGCTCACACCAAGACCAGAAAACCACCAGAAGACCACATACGGGCCGATTTCCTTTAATGCCACTGCTCGAATTAGGGCCACCTTCCCCACCGCCCCCAATGTGCACAATTCTGAAATTAATTAATTTCAAAATCAGAACACATTCTCTGAGAGAAATATTTAACCCGCTCTACAAAAGCAAAAAAAAGCTGGGGGCAGTGAAATCTTTTGTGGTAGTCTCTAGATCACAAGATACGGACGTAGCAGGCACCGTCCTTCAAACGGGGAGCCGAAATCTTTCTGACAGTGTCAACAGACAGCTCATTGTCAAGGCTCCCGGGGCGCGAACGCTAATGCCAGCTGTTATCCTAAGGGGTCCGACCAAAAGAAAACAGAGGCAAGTCCGTCAGCACAGACAAGCTCTCTCTCTCGATTAGCACCCCACCCTTACAGAAAAAAAAACTATATAAATACTGGCAAGTCCCTAATATGAATTTCATAATTACCCAAAAGAAAGGCACGGGTATCGTTTCTTAGGTGTGGTTGCCTTTTCACACCGCTTCCTTTCCTTTCATTTAAAATAATCACAGTTTCACTACTTGGCAAGACCACTCTCTCCATTCTCCTGCTATCCAGTTGCATGTTAAACACGGTCTGCCTCACTATCTGAAATAATTGTATCCTTCAAATGAACCAAGCAAGTTATGTGACTCTGCTTCATCAGGTCCCAAATGCTATGTTGTGCAAATTTGGGCATTAAAAAAAAATCACATGACAGTAGTATGAGAACACACTCCCTATCTTTCCCTCCTGTAGTTGCGTAAGCACCTGCCCAAATGAAAAATCAAAACATCTTGTTTACACATGGAAACGCGTCACTCCCTCGTGCAGAGCCTCGTAGTAGTAATTAAGTTTTAGACACACTGCTTGACGCACACGCCATGATGTCAAATGACGTCAAAATACACACGAGCACTTTTGGAAATGTCCACAGTGGAGAGATACTCATCAATCTTAACGAGACTTTATGTTTTATAATAACACTGGTTACGACAATCTAGTTCTGTCTTGAAAAATAGTTTGGATTTTCTTTTTTCTCTGTTTTTGTTCAACCTGTGCACTGGCAACAGAAATTTGTCATATCCCCCGAGAGAGGCCCCCGGCAGCGAACGAGATCTGGAGCAGTGCGCTTCACTGCACGCACTCAAGCAAAAACAGCCCCTCTCTCCCCGTACTACCCCCTTCCCATACTATCTCGCGCCTCTCTCCCCGTACTACCCGTTTCCCATACTATCTCGCGCCGATATGGTTTACCGAAGCACCCCGGTCTCATGTCAGCATAAAACTTTCACTCCCCAACTCTGCGCTTTAAAACACACCAGCAACAACGAACATCGCGCAAACAGACCAACTTAAAAACAACCCATGAAATGATCGGAGAGTGCCAAATCTTGAAGAACGTATGAATATGCAACAGACTCAGACAGCAATGTACACACACGCAACCACCTCAATAATGAACAAAACCAAGCGTACTGCACATAACGTATATGCGAAACACCTCTCCGAGCGAATAAATATTAAGGTAGTTTTCTAGCTACTTACTTTTCCCCAGGCGTTAACTTTCACGGGTAAATCCTCTCCAGAAATAACGAAAAACCTTAGTCGGAGATATGGGACGTACTTCAGAGAGGCTTGAGGTGTAGCCAGTGCAGGGAATTGCTAAAAAAAAAAAAAAATACTTAAAATCCAGCGATACGGAGGAGGCTACAGTTGCGTTTTCGGTTCTCTCCAGTCTCCACTATGTTTGAGCGCTCCGATCTTGACGCCCGCTGTAGTAGGCTAGCCTACCTCTGGACATTCCCTCCCCCTTCGTGTCAGGAAAAAATAAAGAGATAGCTGCCCCTGTGACTCAGGACAAGGAAACTGCACGCCTTACTAGCTAAATACGGACACTTTCCGTCGTCGACTGTCTATAATTGCCTCTAATTTGCATTCATAAACTTCGTCTGAGGTTAAAGTCAAACCTAGTAACCGTCTGGCTTTTATGCACTTGCTAACTGGATTGAGTCAGATTTGAGTTCAGAGTCTGCACTCTGCAGGAGTCATTTGACCGAGCGTTCACACGTGTAGCCTAGCCTAGCTACTCGCCCTGTTCGCGTTCAGACGAGAGGTTAAAAACTTTATTCAATTCTTTTATTTATCCAGATTTGCAGTGAACATAGACTGTTAAACATAAGTGAAGCTACTTATTTCAATGCAAACGACAGTTGAATTGTTATCGTTATTTCAGGTATAACCTCTCAAAGCGTAGGCTACAGTAGCCTAGCCTACAGCACATAGAATGACCGCTGCTATGTCTGTAAATGACAGATTGCCTACACGCATTATCACTTTGAACCGTAGCCTAGGCTACTGTAGGTCACTGTGCCTTTATAGGCAATGTTAAGCACACATTGAAACCAAACACTGCGTTCAGTGCGTAGGATCAGCTGGCAGGGCTTGGTCTGGTATTAAAATACTCAATCTGGGAAGAAATTGATTTAATGCCGAGAGACCCGCCCACGTTTTTGAAAGCAATATGAACATGCACGAATTTCTTGGAGAAGCGAAGTTACGAGCACTGACTGGAAATGTGCAAACAATAGAAGGTTGACTGCTGCCTTGCCTTACCTGAAATGTAGGCTATTTACGATACAGGATTTCCTGGCGTAAACACGGATTTAAGCAGTGTCTGAGACGTCTGTTGGCCATTTTAATAGTCTTAAGTCTTATTGAGCGCGGTAAGGTTTTACTAGGTGAATGTCGCAGAAAATAGTGGAAATTCTGGTTCTTCAAACGCAGGGAGATTCGCTAACACCACAATTTCACTTTAGGGAGTCGCGACATTTTCTGCACTGCAAGGAGCTTAAATACCACGGAGGCTGAATAGCTCAATTTTAGATTAATCAGTATTCATGTCTGTCAGTTCATGCTCTCAAGAATTTACATTCAAACATAGCCTACACACAAAACAGCGAAGGAGCTTCTGAAACGATACAATGTCATATAGTGAAACCACATTACTAAACATTTTTACTGAAATTATAAAATAAGATATAAAGAAAATAAGATTGTTCATTTGTTCATAAGATATATAAACGATAAGACAGGACTGAAACAGATGACTCACCCTTCCCCCGCATTTCCTCCATATGTTCTTGGGTTAATTTTATAATAGATACATAAACAGCTACATACATAAATATACAGTATAAGACAGGGGCGGGGGTCGCTCACAGATGAACGCACTCCAGGTGCAGTGCTCCTGGAAAGACTGGGGGACTCAAGAGACTACATTAGAGATTTCAAATTGGGGAGAGAAATTTATATTCAAAAGATCTTTCTTTTATAGGTGTTTAAAATAACAAAATAAAAATGTATACAGAATACACAATTTTCTCAATATAGCCAGGTATCAAAACATCGTTTCATCAACATTCTGTATCATATTGGCTGGATGGACATTAGCTACATTACGCACAGCAAGTATGGCACTGCGGTCAAATGGCGGTGTAGGCTACATTTAACACCCAAGGTTGTTTATATGAGACCGTGGTGTTAAATGTACACCAGCAGTGTTAGATTTCTTTTTTCTTTGGTAGCATTTCTGCTGTGCGTGAGATGAATAGACCGAAACGTCAATTCCGTTGATTGCATAATGGTTGATGGTGTCAACCATTCCGATATTAAACAGCGGAGACAACTAAAAGCCTACATTTGGCCAAATACCAATTCATATTCCACTTAGGATCTACCTGCATATACATTTTTCAAATACAAAATCACAATCTCACAAAACAGGAAGTGTCAAGTATGAGAATTGAGTTTGTTTAATTAAGCAAAGTGCACGATCAGACTTGACTCTGACACTTAATTCAATCACATAATGAAGAAGATTAAATTTTTCAATAGCTGTGGATTTTTCACCATTAATATTGCAGCAGCCAGACAGACTGGAAAAAATTTCCGCCACCCTTTCATCTAAGAACGCTTTTCTTAGTGAGGAGGAAACCGGATAACGCATTCTTAGCTTTGGACCCACCCACTTCTGCAATTTCCGCTCCTTAGCATATGGAATTGCAATATAAAAATGTTCCCCCCGGAATGCATTTCTATAAATGGAACGCAACATGATAAAAACAAGCAAGGGTCACCATTAGGAGATTATGTAACCTAGCGTTTTCCCCCATTATGCAAAACTGTAGCACTTCAATTAAGCAATAATGCTAGGAAATCCACATATTTCTTGGTGCTAAACTTTTCTTTCTATCTTCTTTATTTGCATCCAAGAGTAGTCTTGGCCTTGGCAAAAATAAAATGCAGATGTCACAGATCAAACCATGAGTGTCGGGGGCCCTGACCTCAAGGGGGAGGAGCATTGAAGAATAGACTGAGGGAACATGAGGGCACATACTGGGTCCTGGGGTGACA
Organism: Synaphobranchus kaupii; assembly: GCA_029718625.1. Lineage (NCBI taxonomy): Eukaryota > Metazoa > Chordata > Actinopteri > Anguilliformes > Synaphobranchidae > Synaphobranchus > Synaphobranchus kaupii. The sequence goes on along the minus strand of CM056388.1, from coordinate 26,276,513 downwards.
GTGATCATCTGAACAGCTCTGGGAGCTGAGTAGGAACGGGAAGCATTTGGGGTCAGGGATGTGATTGGGGGCCAGAATGTCAGCCTTGTGTTTGGACCAGAGGAGAAGCCAGCTGGAGATTCAGGGGTCAAGAGACTCAGGCACGGGGCAGGGCCGCTGGGGACAGGTGTTATAGTACTGTACTGGCCCCTGGACGCCGGTGATCACACGCTCACTGGAGCACTGCCGCCCCCACAGTGCTCACTCACCCAGCTCGCTGAGTATGTGTGTGTGTGGGTATGCGTGTGTGTGTGTGTGTGTGTGTGTGTGTGTGTGTGTGTGTGTGTGTGTGTGTGTGTGTGTGTGTGTGTGTGTGTGTGTGTGTGTGTGTGTGTGTGTGTGTGTGTGCATGCGTGTGTGTGAGTGCATGAGGCAAGCCAGTCAAACAACTGAGAACAATGGGGAGTTTCTCAAACAAAGGGGATTACAAACCACTCCGTAGCCGGTAAAACAACTGGCACGAAAATCCCATGTAATCCCACTGTACGTTGTGTTTTGGAGTGTAGTAGAAACCATGGCGAGCAGACAGGGGAGGAGAACCCCCCCCCCTCCGGTTAATCTTAAAGTGGTTATTACAAGCTGGCCAAATGGCAGACACGCACAGTAAGCGTCCCAGCCAACATTCGCAGTGTCAAGAGCTTAACTATGCCTAATGCATCCGGGGTGGTGTTTACGTCAACTCTCTGTGGCGCCTCCACCATGTTAAACCTGTAGAGGTTGGGTGGGACCCTCGGCCTTAGAACCTCCTGGTAATTGCAGGGTTAATGTGCGGGTAAGCACACAGCTGGACACTGACGTCTGCCTCTCCTCAACTCAAGACTCTCAGTTCAGGTTTCAATCTTGTTATGTACTTGTTTAGCAGGGACCTTCATTCAAGGTACCGTACAAGTATTATTTACAATAATATTGCATTATTATATTATACAATATAACTATAGGTATTATCCTTTCACTCAGTCTTCTTTGCATTTCTGTCAGGGCTTGCATACAGTCCTCTATTGAACTTGGGACATTTTTTGTAAATACATAACTCGCAGTACATGTTAAGCAGCTTGCTTAAGAGTACAACAGCAATGCCCTGCCGCAGGAATCAAAACCAATAACGTTCAGCTCTCTGGTCTGTGATGTCCAAAACCCGTCTGACAGGCCACTTCAAACAAATGAACTCCAAGCCTGCACACTACTCAGAGACCGAGCTGCGATAAGATGTCCCGTCACGCGTATTAGCCCGACGATGCCTAACGGGAGATCCTCGGGTATTCCGGCGGCTCTGCGCCGCCCGGGATAAGCAAGCCGCGGGTTTGGCCTCCCGGGGGACACGGCGATACTCGACAGAGCAAATACGCGAAGCCAACGCTGGCGGTCAGTATTTCTTTTCTCTCTCTCTCGACCTCTGAGAGACGGGGATGAGACTGCAGACGCGGAGGCGACCGCGGCGCCGCCGGCCGCCGCTCCCTGCAGCGCCACCTGACACGGCGCTGATGTTTCTATCTGAAAACGCCATGTGGCTTTGAGGCAGGTCCCTTTCCCTCTCTCGCTCTCTTTCTCCTTCCCTCTTTCTTTTTGGACAAAAAATACGATGTAACTAAATTTAGAGCATGTAGGCTAGAACATGAATTAGCATCACTAACAAAAACAAGGACTTCAAGGATATCATCTTATTCATAAATCTCTCTCTCTCAATCTGAATTCAGCAAGGGGGTTAAACTAATAGGACATCAAAGTGGCTTTCAAAGGACCCACAGAATGAAACATTATTCTTTTATCTCTCAGGAAGTTGAGTAATCCCTTAAATTGAATAATGGATGAATTCTGCAGAGATTGTAGTCTGCCAGTTCGTCAAGTGAAATTCACAAGTCAAACGGGAGACATGACAGCGCACGCGGCAAAAATCCACCTGTCAAGACGGTCTGAGACAAACTTATTGAATGATAAATTGAATTACCATTATCGAAACCATTATCGTATCATTTATTTTGATGAAAGCGAAATTACGTTTTAACCCATTTCCTTTAATGTGTACAAATTGAGTCCCTAGGCTTCTCTGCCATAAAACAATGTATCACTTAGTGAGTCAAAACCGTCCACGAAGGAAACATAATCATGATTAACACAAACTGTCAATCATCTAATTAATAAAGCTGTTCCTATTCTACATCAAAGTAGACTATCTCCATTTCTGATTTTCAATTGTCCAATACTCTCTGGTGTCCTAAAAGTTTCTCAGTTTTAAGTGATTTTAAAACCGCAGTATTACATATTCATGATCTGTTAAAATGCAAATCGACTCATCACACAGACTCGGGTCTCCAACGGGCTGGTAATTAGCCGCTACATGTTAATGACTGGCTTTTTTTGCAGGCTGTTTCTTAAGTTTTCTTATCTCACAGATGTGAGCTGCAAGAAAGTGTCTGTGTGTGAGAGAGGGGGTGGGGGGTTTAATTAAAAAGTTTTTTTATACTGCTCTATTTGTACTCCAATAAATGGACCACATAACATGGCAGAAATTACTCTTTAACCGTAATTATTCTGACCAAAAAGAGAACAAATGAAAGTTAAATTCCACAGAGAATCAATGAAAATCTTGAGTTTTGAATGAATTTCAGCTACCATTTATGGTACGCTAGTCTGATTGGCCTGATTGTATCATTGCTTCACAACATTGGTCCTAAGCACCCACTCTCCGGGCCTCATGTATAAACAGTGCAAACGTACAAAAAAGATGCATATGCCAGTTTCCCCGCCACCGGAGTTACCAATTCCCACAGTCTCAAAAATGTGTGCAAAACATTTACGCAGTCATACTCTGTGTAAATGTGTGCATGTTTTGACGTCAAGTTTGTTTTTATAAATCCCAAATCCGTGGGGAAAGTGGTGTACGTATCTTTTGTACGTATGCACCGTTTATAGATGAGGCCCTCCATGTTTATTTTCCCCCTAGCTGTGCTCACTTAATTTCAGCTCAGTTAATGTATTTTTACATCTCTAGTTATGCATCAGAAGCCTTTTGTAAAGTGAACATACTGTTCAAAAAGTTTGCGGTCTTTAAAAATGGTAGGATGCTTTCATTATTAGATCCATAAATAAACAGAGGCAGGGTAGCTTTCTCAGCTGATTACCCTTAAATAGTCAATGCCCCTTAACACTTGTCTGAACAACAAATAAATAACCTTTAATGTATTTTGCATTTAATTTGTTTTAGGGACACTAACGAGCAAATAATTAGCACCCATTAAAATCTTCACAGTCCATATCTTTATAAGCCAAATCACATTTAAACCTATATATGCCGCTCATGTCTCTGTTAACATCTTAAAAAGCATGATATATTGTGCTTCCTCAAACATAATACATAGTTGGTCCCTAGAACCAGTTTGATATGTGCTGATGGTAGAGTGAGGCTTCATGCAACCCAAAATGGGTGGAGCCACCATGTGCTGCCAACCAATCAAAAGACTCTGCTCTTCTTGACAAAACACTATAATTGGTTCAAACCAGCAGAATTTGCAACAAAGCGGCACCTAATGTGGGGTTCATGAAGCTGGCTGAAAAAAAAAGCTCTTAAAGGCTACGCCACTGAGACACCCCCGAACCTGACTGTCTTTAGTAGATGTCCAGCTGTTCCATAGAGTTCAATAGGAAAATTTGTCAGGAGAAACAACCCTTAAAGCAGGGATCTCAAACTCAAATCCTGGAGGGCCGCTGTGTCTGCTGGTTTTCGATGTGTTCCTGCACTTAAGTGTTTAATTTAAGTCATTGATTGGCTAAAGAGTCTGCACACCTTGTTTCCAAGGCCTAAATTGGCTGCTGATTGAAAGGAAATCACAAAAACCAGCAGACACAGCGGCCCTCCAGGACTGGAGTTTGAGATCCCTGCCTTAAAGTGATCCATCCATATCTACTGCATATCTGACAGCAGCGTGATGGTTTGAGGCTTGTTTGATACCTCAGACCCTTGATGACTTACAGTTTCGCCAACCATGTATTCCATACTGTTCCAGTGTAATTTACAGCTAAATTTAGTCCCACCCCCCAATTCCCATAGAGATCCATTCAAATGCAGAGAAGTTATAGTATCGCTTGTAAGAGTACCAGAAAATAATATATCAAGAGTCTTTTGATATTGTTGGGTCACAGACACCAGGAAGTCATGGCATGCAAAGGATATGCAACCAAATATTAAAAATGATTACTTTATTCTACATTATGTTCAACTGTCCAATATGTTTTGATGCCCGAAAATGGGGAGGGGGGGCTATGTACAAAAGGTTCTATAATTTATAAACGGTTCATCCGATATGGATGAGAATACCCTCAAATCAAAGCTGACAGTCTGCACTTTATATATATATATATATATATATATATATATATATATATATGTGTGTTTTATATATTTATGTATCTTTTCTTTCTTGAATTTCTTTTGGAAGTACACAGTGCACACATGAAAATGTTGAATTTCTGAAAAGTGAAAAAGGCACCAGAACAAAGATAAACAAATAGCGTGCGAATTTCACGTGCTTCCCTGCGGACAGCGGTCCCCAGAGGGACCGGCTACGATAGCACGACAGCCTGGGGACCGGCTACGATAGCACGACAGCCTGGGGACCGGCTACGATAGCACGACAGCCATTTGGATTTGCCTGCAACATGCTGTTCTCAGCCTCTAATCAGAAAACGCTGTCTGCCCGCCTCCGCTTCTCTCCAGACGTTTTGCATTTAAATCACAGCGTGGCAGGGCACCGCCAAGTCTCCTTCTGCAGGAGATGGACAGGCCGAACACTGACCCTCGCGGTGAACAAGCAGCTCCAACTGAAGCACAAGCGGACGTTCGGGGGGTGGCTCATTTCTGAAAGTTCGCGGGCGGCTAAGCCAATTTGCAGCGATGTGGAGGCGGAGCCTGGGCAATGAGATTATGCGCATTTATTTATGTTCTTATGTCTGGCTCGCCGCAGCCTCTTCTGACGTCAGCATTTTTAAGGCTGATTAATGAGGAAAGGCGAGCGGTTCCTCAAAGTGC